>CM031085.1:24575516-24593344 GCA_018257905.1 Gillenia trifoliata | reverse complement strand
GGGGGAGTAAAATGGTGTGTGGCTATCATTTCGTAATCCTATTATATATCCAAAGCTCAACATTATAAGTGCACTCCAAAAATGTTTTAAAACAAGAAAGCACATTGTAGATTAGAATTTAGAGTAGAAGGTGAATTACTTGTTCAATGAGCTCAGAGTAGTCGCTAGGAATTGAGACATCAAACCCAACTGAGCTTCTGTTCATATCCCCGGAGGCCGAATTCGTCACAAATTTGAGGTTTTTAAACACAGTTTGTGCAGCCATTTTGCAGGTGCCGAAATTCCCATAGGTTTTTGGCGGCAAATGCTTCTTGCAAAGAGGTGGTGAGTGGACATTTTTTTAGCAGACCGAAGAAAATATCAATTGTTTGGAAGGTAAAAGAATACGAAAGATCAAATAATTACCTTGCGATTAGGAAGAGAAGGGGCTGCAGGCGGAACTTTAGAAGCAGTTACGATATCGGATAACGGCATTTTCCAGTGATCAGAACTGTTGTGCAGTCCTGTTGCACAGGAGAGAGAGAGAGAGAGAGAGAGACAGAGATGCGCGTATCTCTGTCCGTTCAGACTTTGGAGTGCCACAAGGTTACACGTGGCGGACATAATCTAATCAGCAGGTGTTTGATTGGACAATAATACCTAATGACGATTCTGTCCTCTTTTGCTCTTCGTGCCCGGCTTAGGAGTGATTTTCGCACGGATCACATTAGACGTACCGTTTTCAATATTTATTTTAAAATTTTGGAAGCAGATCAGATCGGTTTATAATTTTTAAATTTAAAATTTTTGAAAATTCATATATTTTTCAAGTATTTTAATATTTTTTCAAACTTTTTCTTGTATTCAATTTATTTATTTTTATTCGTATTTGATATATGCTTATGTATAATTCAATTAATTTTGTAGTATACAATATGTTTATGCTTTTAAATATACTAGTCTCTTGCCACCAACTAACGCGAGTGGTAATTGGCTCTTTTGTATTTTATTTATTTATTTTTGTTGAATATTTTATTCTTTATTTTTTTTTATAAAAAAAAACTTAATTTTCAATTTGTTATTTAGAATAAATTCATAAAAAAGGCCATTATCTTTTTTATGTGGGATGCGATTATTTCTTTTTAATTTTTTAGTTAGATTGTTATTTTTAAAAGTTATACAAAGGGAGGGGTAATTTTGGTATTACGAATGTTTTACCAAATTTGTCTTCTCCCTTTATGCTTTTAAACCAGCCTCTTGCCACACGCATACGCGTGTGGCAATGGACTCTTTTTATTTTATTTTTGGAGTTAATGAGGAGCAATTTATAATATTTTGAATGTTTTACTATTTTGGGGTGCTCCCTTTATATATATAGATATATAAATATATAAATATATGAAGTATTTAAATATTTTCAAACATTTTTGTGCATGCAAATTATTTTTCTTTCTTCGTATTTGATATATGCTTATGTCTAATCCAATTAATTTTGTTGACAAATGGTTACGGTTGCGGAAACCAGAGAAAAAGTCGGTTACCTTTTGAATCAAAATAGCGACGAGCCGAGTACTACGTATACAGTATGTTTAAGCTTTTAAATATATAAATGTATGACTTATATAAAACCAAAGAACAAAATGTATCCAAAACTAGAAATAAAATACAAAAGTTGATCATAAAATACCGAAAATTCTTACATACTACGTAGTATGAAATACTACGAATATTGGATGACGTGGATTGTTTTATATGATATGGGTCCCGTGGGTCCCGTGAATCCAAACCATCCAATACTCGTAATATTTGATACTACGTAGTATGGAAGTTGGATCCCATAAAATACATATATTTAGTAAATAACTATAAAAATCAGAATCTTTTGATTTGTTTTTTTAAAAATAAGTTCTGAATACTAAGGAAACATTCGAATTTGAAATACAAAATTCCCAGAATCTATAAATGCGTTCAAATTTTCATAAATATTCAAATTCAGAAATTTCAGTTTTGGATCAAAAGTTTTTATGACGGAATTGAACACCTCATTCCAATATGCAGATCTCTAACCCGACCCATAAAAAAAAAACAGAGTTCTCTTCTTGAGTGCGTCTCTTATTCAGTACTTTTGTGCGGCAGTTGGGTGTGGTATGGGCATATGAGCCGTCTGATAAAAATTGATTGCTCTCATTTTAAATCGAGCTTTTGTAGAATCGAAATTTACGAAAGATAAAACGGTCAACCTTGGAGTTTGAGTACGTGATGATCGCAAAAACCCTTCGGTTAAAAGCTCAGTAAAGCTATTTTTATTTTTATTTTTTGGATCAATCGGATAAAACTCATTATCCCCCATTGGATTGATTTAAATACAAAATTTAATCCCAAACTTAACCACCACACATAGAAGGGCGGATTCATCAATGTTTTAAAAAGCACTGGGCACTAGTCAGGCGGCGGATAGGGGCCTAGTGCCTAAGGACCTAGGCGGACTTTAGTAAATTTATTATATTTCATATAAATAAATGCCTATTTATACTTTAAAAAAACCAAAAACTATACTTGTATTGAGAATTTGGGAGAGATAAAATGCAATTTCCCAATACAAGTATTATATAACTTATAATTATCTATTTATACTTTTTTTTATGATAATTATATACATATAAATTTATTAAAAAAAGTTTGTCTTCAATTTTTGTGACAGCCCGTTCTGAGATTTATAGTATTTTATTTCTCGAATGTATGAAATGACCAAAATGTCCCTAGTTGGGCAATGGTTGACTTTTGTTGACTTCTACGTCGTGACACGTACGACCATTTTTCTTAACTCTCTCTTGTTGTGCTCGTTGTTACGAACGCGTGGACGCGAATAGAACGAAATTCGAAGTTGGAACAAAGATTCTGTGGAACGTTAATTTCAAGGGCAATCTCGTAATTTCACGAGAATTGTATTTTTCTGTTTGGGCTTTGTTGTTTGGCGTACTACTGGGGCCCATGCTCCACTCCTCCCCGTGCTCTCCCTCACTCTCTCACACTGCAACTCCCTCACTTCCCTCTCAACCTTTACTCCCTTTTCTCTACTCCACTGTGAACCACCACTCAAACCACCACCAAACCTTTGTAAATCTCGACTCCAAATCACCATCACCAAACTTTGGGTGATTTGGGGATCACTGTGGTAGTATTGCATGCTTGTTGTGTTTGGAAAAGGACGAACTTGTGAGCAAAATCATCAAGCTTTCTGGTGTGTTTCACAGCCAATCTCGACGAAATCGTTGTTGATCGAGCTCGAGTGTGTTTCTAATCAATCCTAGGTATCTTTGCCATCGTCACTGGACCCAGATTCGGGCATTTCATGCTCGAATCTGCCTCGGAATCGACTGTTCCCCAAAGTTCATTTTCGGGCCAAGGCTTTCGAGTCATTTTTCGGACACCTCCGACCACCAATTAGACTTCTTTTAGGTAAATTTGTGTTCCTTGTCTCTCTAGCTTCAATTTGACATATTATATGTTGAAAATGGTTGAGTTTGAAGAACTTATAGACTTTTGAAATTTTTCGGCGAAAAACCCAGTTTCCGGCGAAAGGCGGCCAGCGGCGGTGATGCGGTGGACGGCTAGTTGCAGTGGCAAGACGGTCCAGACCGGTCTGAACCTGGTCCGGACTCGGTCTTGACTTCAGCAAACCCAGTCCAGACCAAGAATATTCCAAGGTATATTCCTTCTCCTAACTGACGACGTTAACAAAATATTCTTTAACACCGTTAGAATATTCTGTTAAATTTAAAGGCACACCATTAACTTTAACAGCGCATGCTGAACGCGTGATCGAGCGTGGTGATCATACATAGGAGCGTGGGACCTCACGGCTGTGCATGGCGCCACGTGGCATCGTATTTGGGTTTTAGGACACCGAAACTCTTAATTTGAGTTTCGTTCTCCGTATTCTTCATGGCTTTGTATTGGTTTACTAAATGTGGTTGTTTTACTTTAGAAGTGACAACCCGAGGACTACGGAGAGTATACAAGCAAAGAAATTACGACTATGATCACTGTGAGTGGCCTTTTCTTTCCAAACTTATATTTACGTATGCTTCGAAATGAATTTTACTTATATGCCTTGAAACAAACTTCAGACTTGCTTTGTTGTCTCACTTGGTTTTAGAAATTCAAATGTTTTAGCAAATTATCGGTATTTCGACTTATGATATTTGTGAATACCACTTTGAACGTTTTACTACTGGCCTTAGTTTAGAAACGATATGCTTTATGCGTTACCCCATTTTGTGAGACAATATTTGAATTATTACTCATGACATGTTTTATTTTATACACCCGCTCATTTAGGATTGCTTACATAGTGTCTATAGTACTGTCTGGGGCGAGGACTAGCTTCACGTGTATGTTCACATTGCACCGACACGCTCACTTTGGATCCATCATAGGTGTCAGCCTGTTCTAGTTTACTTCTAGAATTCGTTGTGATGCACTTAGCGCCAACTTCACGTGTATGTAGTACTAGAACGTAGATTATTACACCCAGCCTGTTCATGGCAGAATATCTTTGCATGAGCTCGCGTGTCTGCATTACCTACTGAGCATACCCTATTTGTTTATCTGTGATTTTGTGATTTACCTGCTTTCATTGGATGGAACTTCGTGCTATTTTTGGATTTCACTTGTTGAAGTGTTGGTTTCTATTGAAAGATTTTATATTGTGGTTTTATGGTTATTTACCCATTTTGGAAAATAGTTGATTTTCCACTTTTACGCTGATTATGATACTTATTATGTAGTATGATTTTGAGAATTATTATGGGTTTTTACAGCGAGGGGTTACTACTTTCAGAAAAGAAAAGTTTAACTATTGTTTTGCCCACTCACATTTTTCTGTTTTGCACCCCTCCAGGTTTAAGTAGACTTTGGAGCTCTTGACGTCGGGACGCGCTGGCATAGTTCCCTCTTCAGTGTAGGGAATCTTTCCTAGTAACTGTAGTTACCACTTTCGGGTGATCTCCTTTAGTACTTTTTACACTATAAAGTTAGTTCCTCTGATATTATTTTATTAGTTCACACACACTTTTGCGCACACAGTCTTTATTTTATTCAAACTTCTTTTTCTTACTTAAATTACACTTCTTCCTTCAAATGGCTTTCGTCAACCTATGGGGTGGTCGGTCAGCACACCTCGATTTTTAGATGTCCACCTGGACATCTGTCTGCTTTTCTTCACGATTATGCATTAATCGAGACAGGTGGCCACCGCCGAGTGCCTAGGCACCGCCTAAACCAATTTTTAGAACACTGGGATTCAAAAAGGGTACCAAGGTGGTCCCGGGACCCTCCGAAGCTACGCCTAGGACTATATAGGCTATGCCCAGGCAATTATTTTTGTCAAACGACATAAAGTTATAGTCCAATCAAAATTCTGGTGCATCAATGGATGAGGTGTGAAGGAGTTGCAGTAGCTTTTTCGTGAGGAAGATGAAAGACACAGGGTGAAATTCTTTTATTTTTAGGAATACTATAAAAATGAGACAAATCCTTAATTTTTTAACCAAAATAGGGCTTTTGTGCCATGCACACTCCATGTACACCATGCTCAAAAGCGAATTGACGAAAATACTCGAGTATAAATCGTAAAAACTCTTAGCTCATAGTGTCATTTTATTTGATTTCATTTGGGGTTGTCGAGAGAGCACTCAGAAGACTGAGCTGGGCGTTTTTGGGTTGAGCTCAGAGCTGGGGTTTTCTGGGTTGAGCTCAAATCTTGTGCTTAATTCTCAGCTCGAAAAACTACCTGCAAGGCTGCGAAATTGTATTCTCGTGCCAAGTGAAGCTCTTCTACCACATCGTATTCTCAGATCTGTGAATCGACCAACGACTGTGAATGAAGCTTTACTGCTTCTTGGGCTCCAAAGCATAGTCTACGCTAGCTTTGGAGGCTACTAAGGTAGGATGTTTAATCCCAAGTTCCTATATAAATGATTTATGGAATATGTGGGTTGTTTGTAAGATGAATTAATATTTAGAACTTCAATTAGGATTTGTGTTTCATGGTAGGGGCTATGGGTTGTGGAAAAAACTTGATTGTTGACGTGCTAGAATATTGGGTATGTTCTAACTTGAGTTTCATCAATTGCAGAAATTTGGGACATTTTTCCTGTTATGTGGCTATGGTGTGCTAGGTGTGCATGGTTGTAACTTAATATGAAAAGCGAGAATGTTCCCTAGTTCTTATGCACGTATGTTATATATAATTTCAGGTTTCTGCAACATAACATGGGGCAAGTATCAGTAATGATTTGCCACAGTAGAAGGTGGGTTACATACGATAATGAAAAAGAGTACGTAGGAGGTGAAAAGAAAGGAGTTGTCGTGTCTAAATCCATAAAATTTAGGGAGTTTGCAGAGATTGTTTCGAATATCGCGTCTTGTGCTATTCACTTGGTAACTTTTGCCCACTCAGTCCCAATGGGATGACATGCAAACAAACATGTGACGATTCAGAAAGATGGAGGCATGCGATATTTTTTGGTGTATAGTCGGGCAGTTATTGGTACGAGGGTGACACCTATATATGTACGATACTCGACCACCGGGCCAATATGAACCAACCTCTCACTAAGCTCCCACGATGCTCCGATGCAGTGTTTGAAATAACGACTACTTTTTTAGTCAAAGTAAGGGTTTTGGGTATTACGGATGTGCCCTTTCAAGACGGGGATGACATAAATTGGGTTACCGTGGTCGACTTTGATTCATGGCAGTATGAATCTAATTCAATTGCCTTGAACATCTATACAATAAATATGTCATGCCTATGCCTTGCGATAATGAGGTACAATCAAATGGAGGTGTACGTATCCAAAACCTGAAGCGGAAGAGAACTACGTGTGCGAAATACATCAATGAATCTGCCTGCAATTATGATGGTGACGTGAAAAGGCAGAGCTATGGTGTCGACGGAAACGCAGATTGGCAATCGTATTTCAGAAGGGGCGACCTTTTTGTCTACAAGCAAGATCTCTCGAGAAGGCTTCAATTGAAGATGATTAAAGAGAATTTTCAGTATACAGTCGATACATCTTCGAAGAGGCTTCATTGTCAAGTGTAAGGGCGCCCGCTGTTCTTGGAAGATTTCTGCATACCGGAAAAGTAGTGGTGAGTTTAAGATTGCGAAAGATGAAGTCTGCCACCAGTGTGATTTGATTTTGTTCAAGGACCGTCATCCGCAAGTCAACAAGCGGCTTATCGATCACATGATGAGGGACAAGTTCAACGATCCTGATACTGTGTACGCCGCTAAAGACGTTGTGCAGGATGTTAAAACCACTCTCGGTGTGATAGTTAGTTATATGATGATCCAATTGAGGCCTCTATAGTCCATGCACATCTGCCAAGTACCTTTTTTCTCTCTAACCAAAATAATAGAAGAAGAATAAGAACTGTTGCTAACTCGAATAAATCCATGCGAACAATTCTTGCACACATTTTTCAATTTATATTTTCTGAATAGGACCATGTCTATAAGGTCTGCTACTAGGTGGTTTACTGCCAGCAATCAATGGAATTGTATAATCCTGAGAGGTATGAGGAGGAAGGCTGCTCCGAGTAAGAAAAACCACATCATATTCATCCAATAGCTTGTGAAGGTCTCCTTGTTGTTTTTCAGTTAAATGCAAAGACTGCTCCTTGACATTCTCATGTTGAACATGAAAAAGAAATGCTCCCACAGTGGAATCCTACTGCAATATCTTCTCCATTTGACAAACAATACCACATAATAGCTTTCAAGAGGAATTGCATACAGATTTGTAATACACCCAAAATCTTGAATTTTAACTGGAACTTGATTGAAAGTACCCTTAGTAGCAACTTTCCCACCATATGCATTCTTCACATTGAACAAATGAGTTGTATCTAATTGTCCCTTCAACCTTTTAACTAACCCCAAATCCTCAAAATTATGTGATGACACACCCCGCCCTCGAAACCCACGTGGACACCGAGTTTGGGGCGTGCTGGCCGACACTCGTAAGTGACGAAGCCATTGTATGCATGACAACACTTAATTTATGCAATTTAAACCGTCAATTAGTTTGCGGAAATTATTACCAATATGCACAAGGTTCAGAGCGTAACTAATATGAAGCAACGAAAACAAAATATAGAGTCAAGCTCCAAGAATTTCTATCCATAACAGGGATGGATATTATTAAAGAACTGAATGAAAAATAAATCCCTACGTTGTTGGGAAGGAATCAAAGCTGCCAGTCAAATGCCTCGACTTCACCAGATGCACCACTACTAAGTCCTGAAGGGGGCGCAAAAATAAAAGATGTGAGTGGACGAAAAGAAATAAAGTTTTCTAAAACCCTTTTCTCTTTTCAACGTACTAACCCCCTGTTTGAAAATCAGTATAGGTGTAAAATCATACTACCATAGTATAGGTCAAAACATACTATGTATATATAACTGAAAGTAAATCTCAAGTATAAACCGGAATGAACCATTTGTATTTCCAAAAGTCATACTGCAATATAGTTCAATATGTAATAAAGAAAACCAACACAGGGTATATGTGCAATCACCCATGTACGTGTTGAGGAACTTCATCCAAATCCCCGTACAATCACTTTACGTTATCAATCCATTTGTACTCCTAGTACCACACACATGTAAGCACTTGCGCAATAGCGCGTCACACCCGAGTCCTTACGTTGTGGGGCCTTCCTCCAAAAATAAACATAAACGTAAGACAAGCTTGCACTAAGGTATTTACCGAACAATACCCCAGGAGTACAGTGTGTGTGACCCAAACATGTGAGACTTGTCCTACGGCCGTGAGACGGTACTACAACGTAGTGAAAGCATACCAAGTGTGTTTGAAAACATACATATATACATCAAGTGTATAAATAAAGAATAACTTAGACTTCATAATTTCACAAATTATTCCAACGTTGCGTAAGAAGCATAAATATCACTATCTTATGCATATCCAAAACCATAATCTAAAACCATTTCGTAATATATATAAATATATATTCATGCCTCAAAATCATTTAAAAACATATATATACCAATACCATAAATATAGAAAAGCATAGAAATCATTTGTTAAAACAAAAGTCCACTCACATCTTTTGTTTTTGAGCTCCCTTCAAGACTTAGTAGTTGTGCATCTGGTGAAGTCGAGGCATTTGACTGGCAGCTCTGATTCCTTCCCGACAACGTAGGGATTTATTTTTCATTCAGTTCTTTAATAATATCCATCCATGTTATGGATAGAAATTCTAGGAGCTTGACTCTATATTTTGTTTCCGTTGCTTCATATTAGTTACGCTTTGAACCTTGTGCATATTGGTAATAATTTCCGCAAACTAATTGACGGTTTAAATTGCATAAATTAAGTGTTGTCATGCATACAATGGCTTCGTCACTTACGAGTGTCGGCCATCACGCCCCAAACTCGGTGTCCACGTGGGTTTTGAGGGCGGGGTGTGTCAGCTTGGTATCAAAGCCACTCTGTCGTTCGGTACGGATGTGCTGGTGAGGATGCTGGGTTCCCCTTAAGTGGGGTGGATTGTGATTTTCCACATCGACCAACGGAGAGGGGGTGATGTGCCTTATATGTACATGCCCACTTTCATTTAGCACGAGGCCTTTTGGGAGCTCACTGGCTTCGGATTCCATCAGAACTCTGAAGTTAAGCGAGTTTGGGCTAGAGCAATCCCATGATGGATGACCCACTGGGAAGTTACTCGTGAGTTCCCAGAAACAAAACCATGAGGGTGTGGCCCAAAACGGACAATATCGTGTTACGGCAGAGCTGGTTCGGGATGTGACAAAATGGTATGAGAGCCACTCTGCCGTTCGGTACGGATGTGCTGGCGAGGATGCCGGGTTCCCCTTAAGTGGGGTGGATTGTGACATCCCACATCGACCAACGGAGATGGGGTGATGTGCCTTATATGTACATGCCCACCTCCAATTAGTACGAGGCTTTTTGAGAGCTCACTGGCTTCAGATTCCATCGGAACTCTGAAGTTAAGCGAGTTTGGGCTAGAGCAATCCCATGATGGGTGACCCACTGGGAAGTTGCTCTTGAGTTCCCAGAAACAAAATCGTGAGGGCGTGGCCCAAAGTGGACAATATCATGCTACGGCGGAGCCGGTCTGGGATGTGACAAAATGGTATCAGAGCCACTTTACCGTTCGGTACGGATGTACTGGCGAGGATGCCGGGTTCCCTTTAAGTGGGGCGGATTGCGATATCCCACATCGACCAACAGAGAGGGGGTGATGTGTCTTATATGTACATACCCACTTCCATTTAGCACGAGGCCTTTTGAAAGCTCACTGGCTTCGGATTCCATCGGAACTCCGAAGTTAAGCGAGTTTGGGCTAGAGCAATCCCATGATGGGCGACCCATTGGGAAGTTGCTCATGAGTTCCCAGAAGCAAAACCGTGAGGGCGTGGCCCAAAGCGGACAATATCGTGTTACGGCAGAGCCGGTCCGGGATGTGACATGTGAACTGCCTAAATCAATGAGTATTGTAACAAATGGTTTTTAATTAAACCCAACATTTGCATAGTTTTAATTGAACATGGAGCAGGCATACCATACAGGGCACAAACAGTAATCTTAGGCTCTTCATTCTTAATATTTTAGAATTAAGAACATCAGGAGTTTGAACATCAATGAAAAATAATTGCTTCTTTTCACAATTATGCTGCCCTTAGCATATTTTTCCTTGCAGTGAAACATATACCATTTTCGACTTCATCAGGAGTTAATCTCCCAACATTATTTGCCTTAGGACGAATTTCAAGAATTGGAAGATTGGTCACATTATGTAGATTGGGTAATCGAAAATTTGGTTGAATTGTAAAAGATTTATGGAAAGATTTCACCTTGAGATCATTAAGTTTTGCATCAATTTGATGTGCATAAGCAATGGCTTCAAGAACATCCTTAGGCTTCAGAATCTTGACATCATGGCCCAGTTCTGACTTCAACCCACTGATGAAACAAGATTTGAGAAGAGAAGGATTTATATCTCGAGTGTGATTGGCAAGGCGACGAAACTTCAAGATATAATCTCTTAGGGTTCTTGTTTGACTCAATTTGACCAAGTTCTCTGTAGAATCTTCAAACTCTAAAGGATCAAACTCTTGCCAAAAGATGGTTGTAAAAGCTTCCTAAGAAGGATAATTGGCTATGCAATTTGCCCCGCTGGAACCACTGAAGTGCCTCGCTCTCTATATGGAAAAACACCATTTTTACTCTTCTTGAATCTTCGATATTGAAAAAATAGAAGTACTGTTCCACCTTGTAAATCCACACTAGGGGATCTTTACCCTCACTGAATTGAAGGAAATCTATCTTCAGAAACGGTTGATTTCGCGAATGCTTGCTCAAGTTTCTGACTCCAAAATTAAGATCGTTGTGTGTTGCTTCTGACGATTCACGTATCGATCTGCCATTACTCTTTGCTGTGAGAGCTTGAAGCTGTTGCAAGATTAATTCGTGGCTGGCCTTAAACTCATTTTTGAGATCGGCAACCTTCAAGATTTGATACTCGAGTCTCCATAGCTTTCTGAGTTGCCAATCGAGTAATACACGAGGAAGGATCAAGAGGAATTGAACCACTGGCACGAATTGAACCACTAGCATCGGATCGGGACTCCACTGTGATAGTGAACCCGTTTCATGTAGAAATTTTATTTCAATTCAAGTCCACTTTCTTGTTAGATTCATAATAGGAAATCATATTGAGTTGAGGAAACTTGTTTCATGACAATCAAGAAAGACCAAAAATCACAAAAGGAGACAAATTAGAAAGTCTGCTAGTAACCCTTTTGTAGCGAACATATTCGTGGAGAAGATCACTGGTAATCTTAAGCAGCAAACAGTTTCCTCTCGCAAATTAACATATATATCGTGAACAGGTAGATGAACATAGGTCTACAGGGCTTACGGGGTGTGAAAATCAAGGCCCAAATAATTTGGGTGGACAAAATTTGGAGCTGCAGGCGCAAACAAAGAGAAAAACTAGGCTGGAGGCCAGTTGGTAATGGGTTAAAGCCCACAGGGGTTGAAAGACAGGTGAAGGAAAGGCAGGCCCAAACAGGGCCCTGGTTTGAAAGTGGGTCGAAGGGGGGAGCACAGACCGCTCACGCAGAAGCTGGGTTGGGCCGAGAGGGGAGAGAGGCCCATGTGGGCCTCGAGTAGGCTCAGTTGGAGCCGGGTTCAAGTCGGCTTGGCTTAGGGTTTAGTTTTTTTTCAAAAAAAAAAATTTAGAAAATTTTTTTCTTTTCAGAAAATGCACCCTAATTTTTCCTTCGTTCACACAATTATCAATTTATTTAATATATGACAGATATATTAAATTAAATGCGAACACAATATTTGCAGAAGATCAATAATTCGTTAAATGCAGAAAATTGAGTTCATGCATCATGGTGAAGGTTCATGCAATCATGGCTGAAAAAATATCGACAATTGAGACCGTGTTTTAGAAGTACTTAGAATGCTGATGATGATGGTGGAACAATTTGTTTGCAAATGAACGCCCTTCAGATTCTGTAGCGCAATGTCAGGAGCGTGCTAATAACGTGTTGTGGCCTATTTTATTGAAGGGTTAAGAACAGGAAGACGGATGACCGGTGGCACATAGAGAATAGAGAGAAATAGGGATGAGAAAAATTATGGTGTGTGATTTCACTCATATTGGTGCCTTTATTTATAGTAAAACAAGTACAATTGTAATAGGAATGTAATCTTTAGAGCATGTCCATTGGTTACCCAATTGCAAGGGCAATTGGGGCCAATTGCCCTACCAAGCAAAAAAATGGTGTCCAGCGGGCCTGAATTGCAAGGGCAATTAGTGGGCCCAACCACGCCCAACCAAGAGCCCGAGCGATTTTCGCCCGAGCAGGAGCCCGAAGGCTTGCTGACGTCAGCTAGCTGTTTTATTTTTTTTTAATCAGGCGCGTGCACGTCACGCGCGCGTGGGGGATAGTGGCCGACATATTACAGGCGGTGGGCCCCACCTGCTGTCGCTGACGCCAGCCAGAGCCAACGGCTCTATGACGTGGCGCGATTCTGGCCGTTGGATCTCCAACGGCTATTTAATCTGGACCGTTGGATTTCCAACGGTAAAAAAAAAAAAAAAATCTGACCGTTGGCCACGTGGCACAACGAGGTGCGTTGGATCAATTTTTTTTTTGATCCTACGGCCAGAATTAATCCGAGTTCAAAAATTTTTTTTATTTTTTTTATATATACCCTCAATTCTCTTCTTCATTCTTTACTACAACTCAATGGGATATTTATGGCCAACCCAAAAAAAAAAAATTTTAAGTGGAAATTGTCGGTGGCATATTTAAGGCCAACCAAAAAAAAAAAAATATATTTTGAACTGGAAATTGTCGGTGGGATATTTAAGGCCAAAAAAAAAAAAAAAAAAAACCTTGCCCTTGCCCTTGCCCTCCACGAACGGGTGGAGTTGTCCAAAGGCAAGCACTGTTCACGGAGGGCAATCACTGCCCTTGCCCTTGCCCTCCACCAACGAGTGGAAATGCTCTTACAATATTCAGAGTATCCCAATCCATATCTACCTAGGATTTACACAATCACATGTTAATATTATCCACAACATTATTGAGTGTTTATGGTTAACTTTTTTAATTTTAAATGCTTTTCATAAAAGCTCAAAAAAAAAAAAACAGTCTTGTGATCTTGAAATTATATTATATATTATATATTATATATCTAAACTAAAGCTCAGTCTTCCAATTTACTGTTCCAAAGCCGTGTAAGCCGTTTGGCTTGGTTTCTTAAGCCGTCATATAAACTGTGAGAGGAGCCGCTGCTTTGGCTGGCTTTCAAAGCCTTTGTTTACGTTTTGATATTTTTGCCCCTGCTTTTCTCTTCCTCCTGTTCTTTCAGCCTTTGTGATGACGATAATGCACTTCTAATTTTATTTCCTTAAGACACGTTTCATGCCTTTTGACAGGTCATTCCGCCTCCAACTTTCAGTCTTCTTCCTTTCTTTGTCTGTCAATTGGAGTCTTTCTTGCATACCCCGGGGTACGGGGTACTCCGGGTTTTTTAACGGTTAGATTTTTGTTTTAAAATATAAAAATCAAGATCTAACGGTTAAAAAATCCGGAGTAGCCCATACTCCGGAGCACCCAAGAATTTTTGCTGTCAATTGTTCTTTCCTGCAATTAAAATTTTTTCATGTTCTTTGCTTTGGGTGGGCATCTGTGCATTTCTTCCATTTGCAAGTAAGTTTTCTCAATTTTTTTTTAATATGTATTTTGTTTCAGATTTGAAGTTTTTTTTAATTATTTTTTTAAAATTTATTTGTAGTTATTTGGATTTGGATCTGTGACAAAAATTCATTTGCAGTTAAAATTTTTTCATGTTCTTTACTTTGGGTGGGCGTCTGTGCGTTTCTTCCATTTGCAAGTAAGTTTTCTCAAATTTTTTTTAATATGTATTTTGTTTTAGATTTGAAGTTTTATTATTATTATTTTTTAAATTTATTTGCAGTTATTTGGATTTGGATCTGTGATAGAAATTCATTTGGAGGTAGTTTTTCTTATATTTTTCTTTTATGATATAGCTTTTGTTGTCTTTCGTTGTTTATTTTGCTTATGCTTTTGAATACGATTTCTACTTATATTTTTCGTCTATGCATTTTTCTGCAGCTTTGAGACTTTTTTGTTTTGCTGTTTCTTTTATGCATTTTTCTGCAGCTTTTTACTGTAGGTACTAGATTAAATCTCCGAATCTGGAATTGTAGGTACCAGATATTTTTTTACTTTTTTTATTCAGTTTTTTACTGTATGTTGTTTGTTAACATAGATTTGGTTTTAGAATATGTTTATTTTGTTATTCTAATTGTGATTATTTGTGTATATTATTTGTTTATTTCCTATTTATTTAGATTTGATATGGTTGATTTTAGTTTTTACTGATTCTATCAATATGAGTGCTATGAATTTGGAATTGTTGTTTTTCCAACTTCATTTATATTTGTGGGTTGATTGTTAGGGGAATTTGCTTCCCATATGCTCCGACCCAATATGCTTTTCCTTTGCTTTTGGTAGAGGTTCAATTGGTAATTGGAATAACTGGCATATGGAATCATGTAAACCCCTTGCCCTGATGTTGTGGTTGTAGCACAAGCACAACTATGTTTGCTGTTTTTCTTTATAACCATTTTGCTTTTCTATCAACTGATATTGTCTTTCAATGCCATTGATTATGGCATTTTGTTTTGCCTGATCAGAAATTGTGTAGGCATTCCCTTCTTTCACCATCTATTGTATCAAATAGTCAAAGTTTTCTCTGCGTTCTGGCTACTTGCAATATCCTTAGTATGGTTGAGTTTTATTTGTATGTAGGCATTATCTTACTTTCTGTATACTTTTTTTTGTTTTGCTTATACTAATCTTAATACATTCTAATAAATTGACTGATTCCTCATACTAAGTTGTAAATTCCGTTTATTTTATATGTATGTGAATGTGAATTGAAATGTAGTTTCACTACATCATTATAAGTTTGAACGATCTTTTCTTTCTCTGTGATTACACTTTTAATGGAGTTTGTAGTTTCACTACATTTTGGCTCCATCTCTTCCAAGTATTTTCCTAAGTACCGCACTTATTGGGAGAAATTCCATTGATGCCTAGTTCGGTCTCTAACACTTGTGGATTGCTAGAAAGTCCACTTAAGATTTGGAATTTTAACTTAGCATATCCTATACCTACTAAAATTTACTGATTTTAATAATATGGGCAAAAAGGCCCAATCAACCCATCATACTTTGACAAAATTCGCTATATTTTAGAGAAAATTCAAATTAAAAGTTTTGGTAATTAAATGTCCATTGAATTTATTATTTTAGAATTGAATGTTTTGTTAGTGATGAATATACCATTTAAAATAAATAAGAAAAAAAATTTAAAAATCTTGATTAAATGCATTATTTGATCAAATTATATCATTTGAATTTAAAATATCCCTTAAAGAAAACAAAACCCAAATATATCTACATCACATCTGCGTATCCAAACTTATATATCCACATTAACTACATATTCGGTATCAATTGCATCTACAATATATAAAACTCAATTATAATAATTTTGAAGTTAAAAATCAATTTTTTTACATAAATAACATTAAATTAAAAAATGATGGTTGACAAAAAAGGGTAAAATAGGCACAAAACAAAATAAAAAAAGAAAATAAGAACCCTAGTTATTAATTGACTTCATCAGCTCAATATGGTAAGTTTTAAATATAAGAAGATAGTCAAAGGGTGTGTAGGTTTTTTTCAAAATATTCTAATGAATTTGGGTTGAAATCTATTTTTCTATTAATTCTATTAGTTTTGTGGAACCTTTCCCTTCTTAGACAAAGGAACTCGTACAAACAATGACATTTTGAACCTGAAATATGGAACTGATCATATGGAATAAAAACTTGAAATATGGAACTGATCATAAACCTGTTCAAGTAGGTAAGTGTGGTGTGTTGGAGAGTAGTGACACACCCCCGACCCGAATATCCAAGGACACCGATATCGAGGCGTGCCGACCGCTATTCCCGGAGGGATGACGAAGTCATGATGAAATAATTGAGAATTTAAATAGTGGAATAATAAGAATTTTGTGATAATTTGAATAAAAGAGTGCGGAAGTGCGTAGTGTGGGATAAGACCCGTTATTACACAAATATCAGAGCTAGGATGCAGTGAATTTAAAAGAATATTCCATTCCCGTAGGAAGGATATAAACACAACTGAAGTGCAAATATATACTTCCACGGAGGGTAAAAAGGTAATATCAGCAACAGCCACCGAACTCGTCTGTCAACTAATATCTAGGACCTGGAGGGGCGAAAAAACGAAGGTGAGTGGGCCAAGTACAGTTTTATAAAACCTTTTCAAAAGTGTGGATGTAACCCCTCGCTGTAAAACTCGTAGTTTGCCAAAATATAAGTTTAATAACAATAAACAACAATTATCAATACTTGGGACAACGCCCACAAGGATACGGGTGAGATATAAATCAACAGCAGTAAAAACAACACATTACTTATCGCATAATCATAGCACACAAGTCATGCAGAAAGTAGCTACATGACAGGCTGGGTGTTTACAAATTTACGCTCTAGCACTACATGCACGTGAAGCTGGCGCTAAGTGCATCATAACGAGTTCGAGTTGCCAAGGCAACCTAGAACAAGCTGGCACGTACGATGGATCCAAAGTGAGCGTGTCGGTGCGTGTGAACATACACGTGAAGCTGGTCTACTCTCAGACAGTGCTAACACCGTGCAATATGCGTGGTAAGTAATAAATCTCTAAAACGTATAGACATGCCAACATTTAATCAAATACGCCAAAAAGCATGATGAACACATCATAATATGATAAGTAAAACATTTAACGAGTTTAATAAGATATGGCATGCTATACTAGTTCATAAAATCACATTTGAACACATTTGAGAAATAATAATATTTTAATAAGAAAGGGCCCACTCACTGGTATGTCGTCGGGTCGTAGCTGCCGTACCTAGCCTGACCACGGAGTTCCTCGGGATAGGTCTCACCTATATGGGAAGTCACTATACTAATCATTAAATAAGTCTATCCAAATATAAATAAGGAAACAACTCGAAATCTCCTCTGTTTGCTCGAATTGGAGGTCTAAAACACCTCGAAAATTACCATACGTACCACCCCTAGGTAGTACACGTCATCACGAGTCGCCTCGCGAAGACAGAATTGGAAAAAGATGGCTCACGCGCCCCCACGCGCT
>CM031085.1:24460819-24568154 GCA_018257905.1 Gillenia trifoliata | reverse complement strand
CACAAGGGTGAGCTTAATGTGGACTTTGAAGGACGTGTTGTTCATAAATACTGTGATTTTTGTGAGGATTACCGTACCCACTGGACTGAACAATGCGTGTCCATGCCTAAAACGATGACCTTGACCAAGATGAACTGGACCCTAACTCGTGTTGATAAGTAACTAGTGGTAAGTTGTTGGGATTGAGGTGCCGGACAAAGATGACTGGTTCTCCTAGTCGGAGGAAGATCGAGTCCCTGTAGTAGTTATGTTAGTAATTTTATAAGTAAATAATAAAGAAGTTATGCGTGCATTTTAGGGAAAATTTTTGAATGGTATGTACCATTTAATTGTACGGCGTTGAATGATTTAGATTAATTTGCAGTGGATACTAAATAAATCTTAAATAATTCAACAGTACGTACTATTAAATGTTATGTACCATTGAAGTTTGACAATTGTTTTAGAAGTCTTTTTAGCGTTATTTTAGAAGTCTTTTTAGCGCATCACTTTGGGTGTAGGTACAGTTGTAATGATATAGTTATATGCAGAACGGTTGTAATGATATAGTTATATGCAGCATATGCTTTTATATATATAAAGAGGCTACCCCACCTTTTTAATTTGGGTTTATATCACGAATGGTCCATGAGATTGACAGTAGTCATCAAAATGGTCCCTAACATTCCAAATCGATCAATCTCGTCCCTGACATTTGGTATCACACATCAATGTGGTCCTTCTGTCAATAATCCGTCAATTTGCTCATTAAAAACACATGTGACACCCACACATGTGTGGGGCCAAAATGATGAAAAAACCCTTCAAATTGACGGAAGGACCAGATTGATGTGTGATACCAAATGTCAGGGACAAGATTGATCGATTTGGAATGTTAGGGACCACTTTGATGACTACTGTCAATCTCAGGGACCATTCATGATATAAATCCTATCTTTCATTGCCTTTATCATTGCTTATGAATTTCTGTGCATGTAAATTAAATGGTTGGTATCACGAGATTAAGATGCTCTCAAAAAGCGTCAGATTCTAAGTCGCATCACAAAAACGACAGTAAATCTCGTCGTTTCGACGAAATCACCTATCAGTCTCTTCGTCTCCTCAGCAATTTTCAGTTCCAAATTGCTCTGAGCTTTTCTTCTTATCTCTGCTTTCGCTTCGGAAGCTCTCTGAGACTTCAGGTGGATTACATTTCTGTGATTAATTACATTTATCTAATTAATTTTGTTAATTTGGGGTTTTTTCTTAAAATTATTGATTGGAATTTTTCTGATTAGTTGTAAACAAGGTTTGATGACACACCCCGACCCGAATATCCAGGTGGACACCGGATATCGAGGCGTGCTGACCGTCATCCCGGAGGAGTGACGAAGTCATGATGAAATAATAGAGGAAATAAATAGTGGAATAATATGAATTTGAGATAATTTGAATAAAAGAGTGCGGAAGTGCATAGTGTGGGATAAGACCCATTATTACACAAATATCAGAGCTAGGATGCAGTGAATTTAAAAGAATATTCCATTCCCGTAGGATGGATATAAACACAATTGAAGTGCAAATACATACTTCCACGGAGGATAAAATGGTAATTTCAGCAACAGCCACCGAACTCGTCTGCCAACTAATATCTAGGTCCTGGAGAGGCGAAAAACAAAGGTGAGTGGGCCAAGTACTGTTTTGTAAAACCTTTTCAAAAGTGTGAGTCATAACCCCTCGCTGTAAAACCCGTAGTTTGCCAAAATATATAAGTTTAATAACAATAAACCTCAAATAACAATAATTTGGACTGCGCCCACAAGGATACGGGTGAGATATACCAACAGCAGTAAAAAAAACACATTACTTATTGCATAATCATAGCACACAAGTCATGCAGAAAGTAGCTACATGACAGGCTGAGTGTTTACAAATTTACGCTCTAGCACTACATACACGTGAAGCTGGCGCTAAGCGCATCACAACGAGTTCGAGTTGCCAAGGCAACCTAGAACAAGCTGGCACCTACGATGGATCCAAAGTGAGCGTGTCGGTGCGTGTGAACATACACTTGAAGCTGGTCTACTCTCAGACATTGCTAACACCGTGCAATATGCGTGATAAGTAATAAATCTCTAAAACGTATAGACATGCCAACATTTATTCAAACACTAAAAAGCATGATGAACACATAATAATATGATAAGTAAAACATTTATCGAATTTAATAAGATATGACATGCTATACAAGTTAATAAATCTCTACATAAAGCTTCTTTACACATAATTGGATGTAGCAAGTTCTGCAGTCCGGATTCGTATCTCTATCTTAATAGTTCTGACACTAAATTGTTTTATCTACCACATCAACTGATTTTAATTTTATTTTTCTTGTGTTTGTGTTGTTTTATTGAACCGTGAGTATTTATTAATTATCATGTAAAATATATTTGTCTTCTGCTTTTCCCTATAATTTTTCCTTTGTGGGTATGTATTTTTCCTAGCTTGATCAAAAAATAGCCTAATTGTTCAATTATATGAATTATATTTTTTGGTGCATAATTAATCTGTAGTGACTGCTCGAACTCAAGAGGAATATCGAAGGCGAGTAGAATTGGAATCCCTTGACTTGGCGGAGCGACGTGGACGACATGGACACGATATAGCAACCAAATATCAATGTTATCTTTTACAATGTTATATTGCTGTATTGATATAATATGTCGACATCATATTACCAATGAAATATCTATTGAATAGTTAAGATTGAAAGTGCGGGTATTTTTTAGGGAGTTTTAGATTTTGGCCCTTACAATTCATGATTCCTAGATAAAAACCCATCTATCTTTAAACGTCCAATAAAAACCCAAATTTAAAATGTGCAGCCACACTGAAACATTATTGACCTACTAATACAACTTATTTACACCTATGCCACCCATGCCACTAATACAATTGATTTGTTCATGTAGGTACATTATTTTTTTAAAATATATATATATATGTTACAAAAAAATAATTTTTCCTAAACATTGTATACACAACACCCATGTTTTATATATTGAATCAAAACAACATTTTATTGACAAAAATAAAATAAAAATCAAATGCGTGATTCCCTTGTAGGTGGTATTATTATATAATGGTACATTTTGTTTTTTATTTATTTTACCAATGTTAGGTAAATTATTGTTCATGTAGGTAAATTATTATTTTTTGTAATATATATATATATATATATATATATGTAAATTATTATTTTTTGTAATATATATATATATATGTATGTAATATATATATAAATTATTAGCTCATGTAGGTAAATTATTTTATTGTAATATAAACAAAAAAATAATTTACCCTAAACACATTGTATACACAACACCCATGTTTTATATATTGAATCAAATACAAACTTTTATTGACAAAAAAAATATCAAATGCAGTCTTCCCCTTTGTAGGTGAATTATTTTTCATGTATAACATATATTATGCACATTTTGTTTTTTTATTTATTTTACCATATGTTAGGTAAAATATGAATTACTTTTCCAAATTTATATAGAACTAGAAATACACTAATTTTGGGAGAAATACACTAAATGCTAGAAACCCAAAATTAGTGCCTTTTCATATCTCCAAATTGGTAAGAAAATGAAAAAAATAAATTAGAAATGCCTAATTTTATGCAAAATTTGAAAAGAATAACCAAAACATGATAATGCATTGAATACGAATTACATATATCTGATCTTTTAATTTATTTTATTGTTTAAATTGAGATAATAAGCATTAATATTCAAGATTTATTGTAATCGTTGAAATTAATGATATTGTTCAATTAAAAAAAATATATAATTCGTATAGTTTCTTCAGGACATTAATTCTCATATTTGACATTAATATGCAATGAATTTATAACGTTAATGTTTTTGAAAAAAAATTTTAAATTTTTTACAAAATCATTAACTCTCCCTAACAATCTGCATAGAATTAATTATGTACAACAAACATGCAAAAAGGGTATATTAGGCATCTGAAAAATGCAAAAAGTGTAAAGTAACGTATAATTAATGAATTTGTTTATGTGGATCCTAGTCATTGGGTTATTTTCAAGTAAAAAAATTATATCGGGTTTTATATGGAGAAAAATGAATTTGAGAGGCTAAAGTCATATTTTCATTATTTTTTATTCACATTTGTAAAATAGTTAGTGCTTTTGCCGAAAACCCTAAAAACAAAATTAGATGTGGAATGGCATTACTAGATTGAAAAACTAGATGTTGGGATCAAATAACGCAGATGCATGCCTTTAACTGAGTTTATAACCAGTGTTTCAATTCAATTCAATTCAATTCAATTCTCAAGAAGCAAAAATCATGGTCATGAATTTGGTGAACTAGCAGCATATGGGAGGAAAACAAACCTGCACACATCCAGAGGCGATTATTTGCCGAGGTTTTCAAACTCTTTAACGTAAGGATCTACATCTACTCGTGGTTTACTGGGAGACTGCAAGTACTCCATACTCTCATCTCATTAAATGAGTCTCACACCCAACATATATTCTTTATCATTATGACTAAAGAAATAGTTTTAATATTTTTCATGTAATTTAGTTTAACATTTTCAAAATCTTCTTGCATTGTAGACATGGCACGTGCTTACAGCAGAACTAGATGTAGTTTAGTTGCTTATGGCCTATAACCGAGCAACTTCACAAATATCAGATATGCTACCAATTGGATCCATTGATCATAGATATATCGTTGCATACTAAAAAATTCTGCAATTTCATTTCCATTTCATATCTTTGCTCATATGAGAAGCTTGCATATGTGTGTGTATATATATTATTTATTTAGTGTGTCAGGCACCTTCATGATGAACTTCTGAATATGTGTAATGGTCACTAGCTGGATGGTGAGAGAGAGAAGAGAGAGACACAATGGTTTCAGAGAGAGAAACCTAAACCCTAATGGTTTGCATTTAGGCAATCATGCTACCTGTCATTCAATATGTGCTTTTAAGAGGGAGAGAGAGATAATTCATGCATGAGTGATGTGTACGAGACTTACCCAAAAAAGACCTTTCTTGTATGCATGCATATTGCATTTGATTACTTTTCTACATGCTATTGAAATGCAATTAAAAATTCTGGACTGACAAGGCCAAAATATTTTCTTAAAAAAGGCAACGGGCTCATTTTTGACCGTTGAAACCATGGCCTCTGATATGATTTTTAATGTCTATGCAATTAGGCTCAAAATCACATGAAATACTTGCAAGAATACAAGGATATTGTAGTATAGATGCTCATGCAAGGTCGTTCTCCTCAAGGACTATTTGGATAATTTATGTAAAAACAATTCCTAATTAACTACTTAGAATTGAAAATTGAGAAAAGAGATTTTGATTTTAGGTAATATAAAAAATGAATTTTAATTAAAAACAAATATGATAAAAGAAAATAGTTTTAAAAACCAGTTTATGAAAGCACTAGGGTTTCACCATCACCTAGCAATCTTATGAATTTCTACCAATTACTTATGATCTACACATGCCACTTTGAAGGTTAGGTTTTTCTAATATATATTCTCCTCGTGATATTCAAGCAAGAACGTATATCTAACATGCAATCCGTCTGTGATATTCAGATCAAATATAAACATGCAAGACTCATTAAGTGCTATGAAAACCTTTTGAAAAACCATGCAACCCCTAAGAGCGTGATATTCGCCTTAGGTGAAATTACAATTATTAATCACAAGAAGCAAAACTCAATCCTCCGGTGATATTCCGACCGAATTGCATCCAATTACTTTTCTAAACATCCTAATGGTGGCCAGTCATCAAGACAATTAGATAGTTTAAAACAGTGATCAATAATTCAAAGCGTGCATGCAATCAATCATAAGCAATTAAATAAAAATTACATATTCATGCTAAGGCTTAAGGTTTCGCCCTAGCTAATGAAAATTAGTTACGCATATTCATAATTAGAATCATAGAAAATATTATTAAGAAAAGGAATGAAAACACCTTAAGATAGAGAGTCTCCAAGAACCCTAAAGTTGAATAAGAATAATCCTCCGTCACAATTGTGAACGGCAAAAGCAATATATACTGCTATGCCATCGCACAAACCCTAAATAATAGTCTTTTGTTCCAACTAGGAAACTAAATAATAATAAAATAACTTAGAAAATAAATTCCTAATTAATCTAGGAGAATCTACACATAAACTGTCCAGCCACGTTTTAGCTTCAAATCTCCTCCAAATCTCACCCAAGATAGCTTGTTTTAAAGATACGAACGTTCTGAACACATCTCCAGAAGGCCACAAATCCATCCGAGGTCATCTTGAGCTCCAAAAACGCAATTTAAACCCAAAAACGTGACTTTCCAGCACCGCGCACTGCTCCTTTATTTTATTGCCAGAAAATAACTACTTGGCGGAAAAATCTGATATTTTGATACGATCACGCTCAGTGACTCACGAACGTCCTCCAAGTGGAATTACTCCAAAATTCGTCCATTTGAGTATGTTTTGCTCCAGATGAAGTTGAAAGTCCTATATTGAAAATACAATTCAAAGTATCAAAATTCTTCCAAAATATTAACCAAAATATACTAAGAATAGGAATAAATATATAATATAAAATCTACTCATCAGCCTCCAATCAGAGAAGATTATGATGAGGATTAAGGCAATTAATCTCAAGATTCTCCAAACAACCAGCTTCACCTTCATCATGTTTTTCTGCAGCCACATCTTCCACCGCATTTTAGTTTCTGCAGCCACATCTTCCACCGCATTTTAGTCCCCACAGTCCGAAAGTCCTGTGCCCGTTGATGAAGATTCTAAGTCTTATATAACGACTAAAAGCTCTATCTTCGCCCCCCCCCCAATTCCCCAATCCTAAACCTTTTCAATATTCTCCATCATAACTCCTTTAACTTCTGAAATCTGGGCCTTCACCTTCGCAAGCTTGATTTTTTATTCAGGATGATCAACACAGTATTGCATATGCTCCTTCCATTTTGACACAGATTCCTTGTTAAGGCTGTTGGCAGCAGCTGTGGCAGCCTTTCCACCACCATATTTTCACTTGATTCATCTCTACAACCACCCAGCCCTTTGAGTTTTTTTCCTCTCTTTCTTCAGAGCCCATAGATATGCAGCCTTCTTCCTCCTCCTACTTCTCATATCATCCACCACTTCCACCATACAGTCCTCCGTATAATGACGACGACGACGACATAGACACTGACGATGATGATGACGAGGACGACTACGACGATGATGACGACGATGACGACGACGACGACTACGACGATGACGACGATGACGACCACGACGACCACGACGACGATGAGGTCCGTATTTTTCTATTTTTGTTTGTGCCATTTCTAATATATTTTGTGGTAGTTTTTTTTTCCAATGAGATACATTGTTGATTTTTTCATTGTTGTTTTAGGTATTATATAAGTTATTGTGATTTTTTCATGAGAGAGGGTGGTGTGTGGGTAAAGAGTTAATCTTCCCAACTAGTCTTGCATATGGTCCGCCCTTGGGAAGATCCATAAACTAGATCTAGTTGAGTACGTAAGAGTTAATCTTCCCAACTAGTCAGAAAAATATTTTTACACTTCGTTTCAAAATGTAGGCTAGGAGGGGAGAGGGAGAAATTGAAAAACGAAGGACGATCTCCTTGGATGCCCATTAAGGGCTGGTTTGGGGCAGTTGAAATTTCAAAAAAAAAAAACAGAAAAAAAAAGAAGGCTTTGTTTTTCTTTTCAAAATTATAGATCGATCAGAATAAACTGCGTCATTTAATGATTGAGCTTAATATTTGAATATTTATTTATTTTTTGTTGATGTCTCGTATACCATGCTTTTCCCTTTTTTTTTTTTGGTAAATATGCTCTTTTTCTGTGTTTTTTGATAGATAGGCTCTTCCATTGTTACATGTTTGTTTTACGCATTTCTTATTTTTACACGTTTCTCTTCATTTCTTTTGGTTTTTTTTAAACATGTATATATATACAATATTCTACAATAAATATTGATATTGTTCTTTATATTAGTGTTATAATTCATGGTATGGGAAATATTTCCTCTTGATGTAACTGTGAAATATGCTCAATTTTTGCCATTCTTCTTCTTAATAGGCTGAATAAAGGAAAAAAATCGAAGCATATATAAAACTTAAACATTTTTAATAGCATAACAGTGTGTAACCTTCATCACAACAAACTAAAAGGCTAGTACGTATCTATATCAATTAAGTGCAAATTTAAGAAGTTGGACTCAATATAAATACATTGATCAATATTTAATCTTTGATTTTTTATTTTTGCAGTGAAGGGTTACACATTGCTATAAGAAAAAATGTTCCGTTAGCACGTACATATTGGTTGTCTCATTATATATAGTCTTCTATGCAGTAAAAGAGTATGATCATCATTTTAAGTACCATCATTGATTCATATTATAGTCTTCTCTGCGGTAAAGAGTACATAAATGTGAACATTATAAATGTACAATTTAACATTATTATAAAAGTTTTGCTACCATAGATGATAGATGCACATTCTCAATTTTGTAAAGAAGACTACATGAAACAGAAACATCCAACAATAAATGTTTCAGTTCCTATAATTAGATTTGGATCAGATATGTGGACTAAAGTCTTCAAATATTATTCATTGATTCTTTTTCGTCATATAAAGATTGTATTTAAGAAACTTGGGGAACTACTACTTGGTCAGTATGCTTTTGTTCTTCTTCTACACTTAATTTTTATCTATCCAATGTCTTCTTTTTTGTTTTTCTCTCCTTTTTATATTCTTCTCTTTCCAAAAGATTATGAATTACACAGGACATCCAAATTTACACGTGAGCTATTTATTAGTTACATAATAAATATTACAAACACTAAATTATTCTATCAAGAAGAGCTTACAATTACACAATACATCCAACTCAACTGTTTGAGGTTCACTTGCTGTTTGGACAAAAGCCCTTATTTTTCTTCTATTGTTTATATAGGATCCAGATTCCGGTGGCACAACAAACATGGGGTGGTCTTTGGCGGAGATGTGATACTGGCGGCTGACTCCAGGGCGAACATGAATGGCGTCTTCAGTAAGTTTATTTTTATTTTTTTCTTTTACGGTGTTTGGATTTCTTTGTTTCTTTATTTAGTATTTTTTATATTTTATATTCTCAGAGAGTGACAGCAAAAAAAAGATGCTTCAGCTGAGCCAATCCATAGTTTTGACTAGGGTTGGCAAAGTTAAGGTGTCCAGAGCTATATGGAGGCACCTAGAGGGAGAACTAGAAAGGAATAGAGACTCAACTATCACACAACTTGCAAATAGCGGGAAAGAGTTTGTCGATACAATTACAGAAGAAGCTTCTGGAAAATGTTTCATTGGAGGGATGGAAGGACAGGTAATTGTCGAGGTCGTTATGTATCTTTATCAATTGTCGAGATAAGATATTTTGAATCATAAATTTTAACCCAAAAACCTTAATCTCTACTTTGCAATCTCAAATTACTTTTAGCAAGGAGCCTTGTTTCATCTTAGAAGTCTAACTTTTTAATATTGCAGATTCCCAAATTATACTCAATCGGTTATCACTACAATAAGGCGACGAGAAGCGGCAGAGGATTTAAAGAGGAGATCAATGCATTTGAAACTATGGGCTCGGGTAAGAGTTACGCTAAAAAAGCATTCACACAGGCAATAACTGGACGTGGTGACCACATATCGGTAGATGAAGTAAAGGAGGAAGTTGAATTTTCACTGTTAAAGGCGGCTTTGCAAGATAGTTCCACGGGAGGGAAGTTACATGGTAATTTCTCGCTTAATCGTTTAGGTATTTGTTGATTTATAAATAAATAAATATACTAATTAATGATTTTTATACTGATGATTGTGTTTTAATTTTTTTCTGTTGACAGTGGCACGTGTCCCCGACACTTGGGTTTCAATGGACAGCTAGGACCGCCATTGAGTTGTACACACGGTTTTTTAATCGTTTGAGCGCTACTAATGGAAGGGCGGTGTTAGTGATCTATAAAGTGAATCAAGTTTCGAAGACAGAAGTTAGTGATCTTTGCTCTGAATATGGAACTGTAACCTTTCATGGTCATCCCTTAGCCAAACTGCGTGACAACTATTATATTCAGCGTCTGGTATTTAGAAAAGAATCCTCTGTTGATGCTTTGATTCAAGTGGCAAAAGACGATCGTGGACAAACTCGAGAACGGTTTTCGAAGGAGCGCAGGTTGAATTATCTTACGCTGCGAAAAGGCTTTGAAGAATATAAGATTTTTGTTGCAAGATGTTCAGTAACTTTCTTAGAAAAGTTGAAAGTTGTCAAGATATGATCTTCTCGATGAAGCTCGTGCTCCAATATTTCATCTGTGCATGTTGACCATCCACTTCCACTTGAACGGCAGGGTGAAACGATTGCCAGCAGAGGATTGATTGCTTTTACTCCCAGGTCATGCAAATATAATATTTTTCATTTTGTTGCTGTAGAAGTTAAAGTTTAAAATGATCGAACTTGTTTGTTGCTTCAGTCTAAACTTAATTAAAGGGGTTATGGCCCTGTGAATTTCTTCTTTCAATTCTTCAAGTGTTGTAAATGGCTAAATGCATGCTTGCCAATGTTAAAAATTTTAAAGTGGAACCTGCTATATATGCTATCCACATTTAAAAATAGCTTGTTGCCATGTTACGTATGATTTGCTAGATCTGTATGCCATTTTACGTATGGTTTGTGGTAGGATCAAGGCACCGATATCCTTTATATTGCAAGCTGTAATTTATAAAAACACACTTTTCAGTACGAGATGTCAACTTATTAGTACAAAAACCAATTACTTAATTAAGTAATCTTATTGATATCATGTCGAAAAATAAAAAGAGAGAGTCGAATGATACCATGGAAATTGTATTATTATAACTAAATAATCTTATTGATAGCACAATGTGTGTATATATACAAGTGTAGAACATGTTGTACAAGAAACAATTACTCAACGTACAAGAACAATAATTAAAACACGATTCCTGCAAGTAAGGAGGCCCGATTCCTTTAGATTGTATGCCACCTTTAATATCCTCCCACCCCTTTTATTATATTTTTTTGTTTTCAATTTTTTTTTTTAATTCTTAAACTATTTTTTTTTTAAATTAACTATTTAATTCAGATGGCATCACATGATTAGTTTTGCAAGCTTCACACAATTGCCACCTCACCATACTAACAAATTTTTTAACGAAACTAAACAGCACAATTTTGATGACCAAAGCAACATATCAAGGACCAAACTGATGAGTTTGAAATACAAAGAATCAAACTTATGAGTTGCCAAAAACCATTTGTGATAAAACCCAAAGATATGAGAAGATAATTAGAGAGAGGAGAGAAGATGAGAACTTTACAGAGGCTCTAATAACGTTTCTAACAGCCTGCCTTACTTAACAACTCTTATCATATTATGACACTTGGCATAATCTCAGTTGTACATTGTTTATAACTACGAATTCAAAGAGGATAAGTAAACTGTGACATCTATCTTCCCACTTAACAAGAGTTTAACTACATTAAAAATGGCATCATCCCAAATTTCCAAACGATAAAAAAATTAGGGTCTCGTACTACAAGGTTTGAGGGTCATTTGCAAAAATGAGTCACGAGGCTTTATTGTTGCGTATTACACCATATGATTTCTGAATTGTATCATTTTAATCTCTTCATCAATTTGAACGTCTGAATAGATGTTAAGTGGTGACGAGGTATAAACTTGACCCGCATTTTAAACATTCGATGACAGTCAATTTCAATGTTTAGTACTTTATTAAATTAACGGTGAACGTGTACTTAAAATCTAGGCCAAGTCTATGAAAAATCATCACTATCAATTTTAATGTTTAATACTTTACGTATTTATTTTTTAATTTTTTTATAAAATTAGCGGTCAATGTGTACTTAAAATATAAGCAATTTATAAATTACGGGGTGTGAATCCTTTTGCAAATGACTTTGAATCGTGTGCTATAAATTGTATTAAACACAAAAAATTGCAAGTCACAAATTGCGCACACACCCAAACGCCGAACCCGAACTCTCTCTCTCTGCATCTCTCAACAAAGCCATGTTGAAGATCATATCCCAATCTGAAACCACAGCCTCCAGCTACGACGCCGGAGCAAGATCCAGCGAGGGGCGTCCGGGGAAAGAGATCGATACGAACGTCCAGATCCAGGACCCTAATGGTATGATCTGTGATCATCTAGAATTTTGCCATTTTTCTAATTGTTAATGTACGCTCTCACACCCTAATGCCAAACCCTAACTCTATTGCTCTCGCTCTCCTGTCTATCTCATCTATTCCCTCTCAGACGAAGCCATGTTCGACGAAACAAGCATGGTCGATGATGGTATGCTTTTGATTTTCCATTTGGCTAATTTTCAATTGAGTATTATAATCTTTGGTTAGATATGTTATAGTGTTATAGAAACCGCCCTACCCTAACAAAACAAAACCCAATGTTGGTTATCTCTCGCTTATATGAATCACAATTACGCTATGCCTCTCACCACCCCAACTCTTCTCTCTCTCTCTCTCTCTCTCTCTCTCAGATGAAGTAATGGGCAAATTATATATCTAAACTAAAGCTCAGTTAGGGAAGTTACTGTTCCAAAGCCTTTTAAGTCGTTTGGCTTCATTTGCCAAGCAGTCAAGCCGTCCTTCGAATTGTGATCAATTTCTCCCTAATGAATTATTTTTTAGTTTTTTTCTTGCAAAGGAGTACTTCAAGCAAAGTAGGTGGCATGCATTGGAGTTTGTTACATTCAACAAATTGCTACATAATTATTCAAATTAAATCTTATTTTTTTATTTAAATCGAATCTTATTGTGTACTTGGGCTAAATTTGTTAGGGAATGCACTACAAAAATTAGATAGAGGGTGACTAGATGCATTCCATTTAAGAGTACTATCAAATGAATCTTTGAATGGTGTCAGCTTAAAAGTCCTTTGCTTAGATCTTTGTTGTGTTTTTTGTAGTACTTTTATGTGCTTGAGTAGTTAATTGCAGTCTTTCATTGTATAGTAATCGAGTCTAAAGTCTCCTTGGCACTTTGAAAGCCTCTCGTCCGATCATAAGGTAATGAACAGTAAACAGCTAGTAGAGACAGTGCATACTTCAAGTCCTATTTATTGTTACAGGAAGGCATGACGGATGCATTATGTAGGCATTTCCATCTTTGTTTTACAATAGGAGATCGTTTGAATTCTTTCTTGGGTTCTCCACAGAGTTGAGGAAAAAAATGCCGTTATTTCTTTCGTTTACTGTGCAAGAATTAGTTTCATGTCTAATTTTGCCATGAGACAGGGGTTAGGTGGCATGGCTTCACAATATCCCCAATGTGTTTCTAGTGGACGACTTGTAGCAAAAGCGTTTATGAGCCGAAGTGCTTCTTTTAGAAAAGCAGTCCCATAAGGGCATGATGTTTTTACAACTCTATATAGTTCATACATGTATTCATGTTTTTGTAGCAAGAAAAATTCTTAGTAATATTCTTATTTTGTATTCTAACAATGGAACTTTTAAACAATCGATGAAGAGGAAGGTTTACAAAGGCGATTGAGACCCAATGGCTCGACTCCAACCCGAAAGAAGCCGCATTTCTACTGCGGAAGTTTGTTGTAGAGGAAGTTGAGGACCACTTGAATCACAATGTTCATTTCCCTTGATTTGGTTCCAAAGGGTGCCTCGTGTTGGCGAACTCTATGATATAGTTTGCACGGAATGTGGTGACTGTTTCCCGGGAAAGCACAAGGGGTGAGCTTAATGTGGACTTTGAAGGACGTGGTTGTTCATAAGATCATGATTTTTGTGAGGATTAATGTACTCCAATCGGATCGAATAATGCGAGTCCATGCCCAAAACGATGACCTTGACCAAGATGAACCGGACCGTGAACTCGTGTTGATAAGTAACTAGTGGTAAGTTGTTGGGATTAAAAGTCGATGAAGATGACTGCTCTCGAGTCGGAGGAAGATCGTTATTGCTAGTAATTATATAAGTAAATACGTTTATCACTTTGGGTGTAGGTACGTTTTGTAATGATAATAAATTTATATGCAAAGCAGATGTTTTATATATATAAAGAAGGCTACCCTACCTTTTTAATTTGTTTCATTGGGTTCTTATCATTGCTTATGAATTTCTCGTGCATGTAAAATTAAATGGCTGGTATCACGAGATTAAGATGCTCTCAAACTCGACATTAATACCAGCGTATTTAGGCGTTTCTGCGCCTCCCGAGTAAATCGCTTGTTTAGTCGCTTACTAACCTGGGGCCTCATTTTTTTTTGTGCCGCTTCATGCTTCGTATGGTCAAAAACCAAATAATACTAAATTATATATCACTAATGATGATTTGATATACTAGAAAACTTATGTGAGGCTCAACTTACTACCAAAACCATGTTGAGTGACACTACAAACCGGCTAACACTCAAATTTGGTAAAGGTTAACAAATAGTGGTTTTTACAAACCTTAACATGGTTTTTGAGACTCAATACCAGGTGTTTTAGGTTGTAAGGTATTCATAAGTACTAGGATTTTGGGGTTTTTCACCGAACATAGAAATAAAGAAAGGAGGACCCGGCCCATAATTTTATTGTATTTTCTTTTCCGAACGTGTGAATTGACCCTCCAAAAGCCCTCCTCAACGTGCTAAATGGGAAGGTTCATGTGGACGCGCATTTTTGTTTTAATGTGACTTATTTGTCGTATTCTGTAATACATCTGATTATGAATGCGTGGAGCGCAAACGATGAAATTTCACGTGTAATCAAAACGCTACGCACGCTTAAATATTTTTTCCTATTTTCGATGTCAGTTGCGTACAAGGACCCCCGCCTCATGACTATGAAACCAAATCTCTTCTCTCTTTCCTTAGACTCTCTCTCTCTCCTCATTCTCTTTTTCTTCTTCTTCCCCTTGGTGGAAAACTTGAGGAAAAGCTTGGTCTCGATGCTATGAATGACTTGTTATTTAGCATTCAAAGTGTGTGTATTGCTTTGATTTAGACGAGCCCCGATTTATCTTTTGAGCGATTCTTGTCATTCTCGACGAAGAAGGAGGCGCAGGTGTCACGTTTGTCCTCTACTGCTTCTGATTTCCTATCTTGATCCTCAAGCATAATCAAAATATCCATTGGGCTATCACTACCAACATCATATGATTTGGGCTTCATGGTTAGAAGGCCCAACCCTTTGCCCAAAGGGGATCTTAAAAGGAAAGTTTGAATAGTCCTTCCACTAACCGCATTTAATGGAAAGCACGAGACAAATTGGAGGAACTAGACTATGAATAAAGAACTCTTCTGGTGGGAGCAGGGGCTAATCGTGCATATTATCCTCGCTCTTCATCGATTAAGCCTTACTTCACCGAATCTTCAAAGACGGTGGCAAAGAAAAAAGGACGCTATGACATGGGCTCCCCTGGTGGTCTATATAAGCAAAGTTTAAGATTTGAAGATCGTGACACTCAACCAAATCAAAAATGAACTCACACGCTTAGAAAGAAAAACCTTCGAGGAAACCCTTCGAGCCTTCCTGCATAGCATCTTCATCTCTATCCATGCTTTCTCACTTGGCGCTACCTGTAGTCAAGGATTTCAGAAGCCAAAGACCAAAGAATCAGATCATATATCCTTCCTAACTTCCCAGAGTAGTGAATTTAGCTCTCCGCTTATCCAACCAACCCGTTGGTAGTATCGATTAAGAGTCTTAGGCCAAAGTGTCTTTGATTGTTTTCCTTAGGAACCAGTTTTAAAACCATTCCGACGTGGAATGTAACCCAACTGATGGATGTTTGTTCGGGCTTGAAACGAACTTTAAATGTAATAACATTGAACTTTCTACTTGAAGTCTTTCAATATCTCGTTTCTTACTTCTATCGCTTTTACTTACAATTCTTATGACACGCCTTAATTATCGCTTCTACTTTATGTATGCGCGAGTGTGGAACATTTTGGCTATAAACCATTATAATAAAATCCCATCTCAAGCAATCTCCTCGGTAAACATCGAGAGAGAATAAAATGTCATGCATTGTTGTCTCTTTTCTTAGCTTTGGGTATGCTCCTTCGCACTTCCTTAAATTTTGCTTTTGCCATGAGCATTTCAAGTTAGGTGGCATGGCTTCACAATATCCCCAATGTGTTTAGTGGACGACTTGTAGTAAAAGCATTTATGAGCCGAAGTGCTCTTTAGAAAAGCAAGCCCCATATGGCATGATGTTTTTACAACTCTATATAGTTTATACATGTATTCATGTTTTTGTAGCAAGAAAATTCTTAGTAATATTCTTATTTTGTATTCATCAATGGAACTTTAAACAATCGTGGAAGGAAGAGGAAGGTTTACAAGGCGACAGAGATCTAATGGCTCGACTCCAACTCCGAAGAAGGCATTTCATCGTGAAGTTTGTTGTGAGGAAGTTGAGGACCACTTGGAATCACAATGTTCGTGATTTCTGATTTGTCTCAAAGGGCTACTGTTGGCGAACTCTATGATATAATTTTACAATTTTAATGTGGTGACCTTGTTTCTCACGAGCACAAGGGTGAGCTAATGTGACTTTTAAGGACGTGTTGTTCATAAATACCGTGATTTGTGAGGATTTTCACTACCCACTGGATCGAACAATGCGAGTCCATGCTTCAAAACGATGACCTTGACCAAGATGAACTCGGACCATAACTCGTGCTGATAAGTAACTAGTGGCAAGTTGTCAGACCGAGGTGCCTACGAAGATGACTCGGTTCCCTCCTAGCCTGAGGGAAGATCGAGAGTCCCCCGTAGTAGTTACGTTAGTACTCTTTTATAAGTAAATAATAAAGAAGTTATTCGTGCATTTTAGGGAAAATTTTGAATGGTGCATGTACCATTTAATGAAGACTGCTGAATGATTTAGATTAATTTATGGGTGATACTAGTCATCTAAATCATTCAACAAAGACGTACTTATTAAATGTTATGTACCATTGAAGTTTGACAATTGTTTTAGTCTTTTAGCGTTATTTTTGAAGTTTTTTAGCGCATCACTTGGGTGTAGGTGTCAGCTTGTAATGATATAGTTATATGCGTAATCTGTCGTAATGATATAGTTATATGCAGCAGATATGCTTCTTCTATATATATAAAGAGGCTACCCCACCTTTTTAATTTGGGTTTATATCACGAATGGTCCATAAGATTGACAAAATAGTCATCAAAATGGTCCCTTAACATTCAAATCGAATAATCTCTGCCTTCCGACATTTGGTATCACATATCAATGTGGTCCTTCTCCACAATAATCCGTCAATTTGCTCGTTAAAAACACATGTGACACCTACACATGTAATAAAATGATGAAAAACCCCTTCAAATTGACGGATTATTGACGGAAGGACCGCATTGATGTGTGATATCAAAATGTCAGACAAGATTGATCGATTTGGAATGTTAGACCACTTTGACGCATCATCATAACCTCGCTGCGACCATTCATTTATAAATCTTATCTTTCATTGCCTTTTTATCATTGCTTATAATTTCAGGCATGTAAATTAAATGGTTGGTATCACGAGATTAAGATGCTCAAACCCGATTACTAATAATCACTATTAGATTTAGGGCGTTTGGCAATCCATGAGTAAATCGCTTGTTTATACCGCTTACTAATCTAGTCTCATTTTTTGTGCCGCTTCGGCATGCTTGTGTAAGAAAGTCAAACCAAACTAATACTAAATTATATATCACCAATGATGATTTGATATACGAAAATCTTCTGTGTGAGGCTCAACTTACTACTAAAGCATGTTGAGGAACTACACCTATTAACACTCAAATTTGGCAGGTTAACAAATAGTGGTTTTTAGAGCTTAAAATGGTTTTCACTCAAAAATCAGGGTGTTTTAGGTCATGGCTCATATTCATAAAGTACTAGGGTTTTGGGGTTTTTCACTTGAACATAGAAACAAACAAGGTTAGAGAGTACCGGTGTGGTGATCGGCTCCGACTCACCGATGCATTTGTCGCTTATTTTGGGGTAGAGAGAAATCCCACTTTTCCGTGCCTCTCTCTTGCTTTTATATAACCTCGCAGAGTCGAACTGACAAATATCCCAAGATGGGATCTAAGCCGTATATTCATTTGGCTTCTTCTTGGCTATGGATCGTGGAAGAGGCTTCTCGGGGCCTTTGAGAAAATGCTTGTCCTTGACGCTATGAAGTGGACTTGTTAATTTTAGTATTCAAAGCAGTGTATTGCTTTGGTTTAGACAAGGTCGGCTTATGTTTGCTTGATCTCTTATCATTTCGACGAGAAAATGGGGCGAGGTGCGTCACATTTGTCCTTCTTCCGCTCGAATGCCTTGGATATGAGTCGGAACTCTTCTTTCAAGCTTTATCATCCCAACCAAAGGATGTCACGTACTCATATCAAAGCATTCCGCTTAGAGTGGCATAATCATATTTCTTTTGGGACAAGCAGGTGAGGAATATAAGCCTTGGTTTGAAAGAAATCGTAGCAATCTATTATTCGATTTCAACCTCAACCAACTTCCTCAGACGGAATCACTGTAGTTCCTAGACTTTCATTCTTGATCGAGGTTTCATGTTACAACCCGTCCCAAAATTTTTATGTAATTACCAAAATACCCTTAGTGATCAAATGTTGACTTTGCTAACTTTTTCAAGATGACATGTAGAAATTATTTTCTTTTACATATTCAAGTAGTACTCATCGACATTTAACACGTGGACGCGTTTTAACTCAATTTAGAGTTAGAATGAATATTTTATGTGAGTTTTTAAAGTTCGCGGCATTTTAGTAATTTTTCTCGTAAGTTAAACTAGGTTTATTCGTTTCCTTGGGTCGGGCCATTGCATCTATTCCTCTCACTCTCTCTCTCTCCTTCTCGCCAAACCACAAAACCTTACACCCAACCCTAGAAATTGGTTTAATCACAAACCATCGAACCACCACACGAAACCATAACCATTATGATTGTTCCCATCATTCTTGGGATTTGAGACCGTGATTTCAAAATACTAAATTTCGAACTAAATCGCCAAACCGATACTAACGGGGGAAATCTTACAACCGTCAATCGAGGCTGCGACAATCCCTACTTAGGTAAGCCCTCAAACGCTTCATTGGTTTTAATACTGATTAGTTTAATTCCATATAAAGAACCTCGAATTTTGATGCGCTTTTGGAGTAGAATGGATTTAGGCTTGTCTGAAGCTTCAAATAATTTCAGGCCATCTCCAGCCATTTTTCCAGTCCTTAATTTGGTATGAAAATACTTGTACTCTTCAATACCTTCATTTGATATATGGATCGCCGAATGGCTAAGAAATTAAGAAGATATGAATTTTTAAAGTTTTGGAAACAATTTCTTTAAATTTTTCCGTGACCGTGAACTAGACTACGCCTACAATGCATCTCACACGGCAAGAGGTTGAGGGAGACGAATATTGTCATGATAACGAATATTCTGATGGGGCCACAAGATATTCCGCCGTAAAAGGTATATTCCGGTTAATCTTGATCGACGCTTATTAACTTTAATGGCGATGACGCCAACAAGCGCTGAGTGACATCGCATGCCCAGCGAGGGGTGACGCGTTAGCGTGTGGTAGTGCATGCTGACTACGTGGAACACGTGCTGGGCCAAGTGGGGCTGATGTGGCCTTGTGTGGCTTAAAGGCAACAGTAGCGTGGAGTGTGTCTTTCCATAAGGGTGGGCGTTGCCTTGGAGCCGACTTCGCATTTAATTTGCCACAAGCGGCGAAGGTTTTCGTCCTTTAAAATTATTTTTAGATTCTTTTTATAAAAGGGGTTATATTTTTATTTATTTTAGGATGTTTTTGCTATTGTTCTAATATTAAATTAAACAATTATGTCGTACTCATTATCCGTCGTAATCAAATAAGTCATTTATAAATCAATTATCTACTCGTATCTATTCCTAACAAGCACATGAGGCTTTAGCAGATTCTCACTGAAAGATGCAATGAACGAGGAATTGAGGTCGCTATTAAAGAATGCTACTCTAGGAAATAATCACTTAAGTAGCGTGAAATAAGTTTGTGGGATGCAAATGGGTCTATACAAGAAAATACAAAGCGTATGGAACGTAGATCGCTTGTAAAGCAAGATTAGCGAGGCGGGTATACACAGACTATACGCTGACCATGACCGATACGCTCGCGCACCAAAGGGGTAAAGATCATAGTCAGGTTCTATTGTCCTTAGCAACAAAACCCGCATTGGCCTTTGCAATGCTTTGATGTAAAATGTGTTCCTCCCATGGAGATCTAACCGAGGAGATTTACATGGACCTTTCCACCGTGGTGTAATGATTCGGGTCACACATATAAACAAAAGGTATGTAAACTCAAGAAATCATTGTATGGGTTAAAGCAATCTCTCGAGCCTCGGTTTGGTTAGATTTACCAAGTCTATGAGAGCATTCGGTTATAGGCAAAAGTAATTGGGATCATATGTTATTCCTAAAACGCTAGAATGGAAACGTTATGCCATCGTATAGTTGATGATATGGTGGTTATCAACGCATCTCGTTGAGCAAGCGTTTTTAAAAAATTATTTGTCTATAGAATTCAAATGAAAGATCTTGGTCCTTTAAAAATATTTCCTGATCACACGAGATGCAAGTCCGGGATATTTATATATGCTCGGAAGAAACAAGTATGACTCGCTGCAAAACCAAAGGTCTACTCCATTGGTCAAGGAATGAAGTTGGGTATCCGTTGATAAAGGGAGATACCAAAGGCTAGGTAGGAAGGTTAATGTACTTGGCCCACACTCAGGGCCGGGACTCCGCTCATGCCTTAAGGGGCCTCATTTGGCACTTCGAATCGGACCGACTATTTCAAATAATAGGATAATCATTGACAAGATCGACTAAATTAGTCGGGCGTTTGGTGCGCTCGGACTAATATCGACTATTTATACTGTGTTGGCTGCTCCTAGGTGTGTAAAGAACACAATTTGTTCTTCATACAAACTCACTCCAAAAGCCTCATCAAATGCAAGAATCATTTAAAGGTTTGATCTTCGTGTAGGTTGACGAAGTATGTCAGTAACCTTAATTTGATTCAAGGTGCAACCACAACTCCTCCAAGCAAAGGTGTTCATCCAAGATGAGAGATTGAAGGCACTCTAGGGTATTTAATCTTTGTAATTTGCTCATGCAAAGAAGATTTTACAAAGGTATAGTATGCTACAATTTACTAATGTATTTTGAGTCAGGTCTTGGTTTACAACATTTAGGCTTCAAAAGTCATGAGCAAAAGTTTCTTGTTTTCGAAAGTACTAATATGCTAGCTAAGAGCCTTTAATTTGTTAATAGCATGCTTATGTTGCTCAAAATGAACTTGTAATTCAAATATTTTCCTTCAAGCTAGACCAAGAGAGTGAGAGAGATTTTAATTCTAATTAATTATAATAATGAGGTTTTTGGGAGTATAATTAGTAAAAAGAGGGTACTAAATGGTGTCCCGCTTAAATAGTCGGGCATTATCGGTACGGTTAATTCAAACACCCGACCGAATTATTAGTACTATTCGCGCGCTTATACCGCGCGCATCAAACGCAGGCCTTGTGTACTAGCCAATAAATGCACAATCCTGTGAGAACAACACATGAGTACAATTATGAGAATAATGAGTTACTTGAAACGAAGCCCTGGTAAAGGAATTTTTATTTTTAAATGGGCATTTCTGCACTGAGTGCTATAATGATGTCGATCGGGCAGATCAACGAATGATAAGCGCCAATATCCGGGTATTTCACCTTGTTGGGGAAATCTAGTAACATGGAGAAGCAAGAAGCGTAATGTCAGATTACAGCCAAGCGCGTGGAGCCGAATTTCAGGCATGACACTTGGTATTTGTGAAATCTTATGGCTTCGTTTCGAACAAGATGTAGAATAAACATATCAGCCAATGAAGTTATTTTGTGATAATAAAGCTGCTTGTGATATTGCTTATAATCCAAAGGTAACATGATAGACCAAGCATGTAGAGGTTGACATGTTCTTTATTAAAGAGGAGCTAGATAGCAAAGACAAATTGAAGTTCCTCTCCCATAGAACTAAGACCAAGCAGCGTATATTCCCACACAAAGGCAGCTTCAAGTGACAAGTTCTCGAGATTCTTCTAGACAAGTTGGGCATGTGCAACATATATGCACCAACTTGAGGCGAGTGTTGACTTGCATAAGATCTCCATAAAATTGGATTCCTATCGTATTTGGCTTCCACCTTTAGGATGTAATTATTCTTTCCTTTATTATGATAGGATTGTATATGACTGTATATATACCCTAATTGAGATGAATAGATTACCATTGAAAATCATTTTTTCTTCTCCTCCCACCCCACGTGGCTGCAATCGTAAACACAATTGCAAAATATTAAAATCCTTACTAAAGCACAAGACAAATTGGGCACCCAATTGAAATGCGCAGTCAAGATGGTTGTGGGTAGGGGAGTGATGGTGAGATTGAGAGTTAGAATGATGGTGAGATGGTGGTGAAGCTTAATCGAGTGTTCTTGAACACTCACCCACCACTCAAATTGGATTGACATTTTTCTGAAGCCATGGATGGACGAACTACGAATCAAACTTCAAGTCCTGCTTGAAATCCCCTGAGTGATGCGATCTCAAGTTCAACTAGGTTTAGGTTTTTGTGATTTAATACCAATGGTGTTTATTGAGGAGATTAAAGTAATGATTGATATTAAATCAACTAGGTTCTCAGTAGGGCTCGTGTGTTTAGGTTTTCGGACCCGCCCGCCTCATCTCGCCCAATTTATCTTATAAAACATTTGGATCCACCCCAACTGCTTGATCCGAATGCACCTACTGGTCCGTAACCCGTTTGCTCCAAATTCAATTCCCTCGGGTGTGTCATCCCCGTTTTGAAGGTGAAAATAAATCAATCAACACAACTATGCAAGTGGCCTATCACACTAGTTTCAAAGTAATAAAAATGGGTAGTGCTTTTCATCTCATACGTCTTCTAGTTTGTAGCTATTAGATTGAACAATTAAAGTAAAATCAACAAATAAAATTAACAAGGTGTGTACAAATCTAGGGTTTATGGGTTATGGTGTCGAATCCTAGTTGAGCATCTTCACAAAAGTTGTGCCAAACTTGTCATTACGAGTGTTTGTATATATATATATATATATTTTAATATTTTTCTACACTTGTATAATAATTATTATCAATTTTTGCCAATTTGAACGCCCGCAGGAAAACACTATTCATAGAGTTTAGAGGGTTTTTTAAAAATTAAACGACGATGTAACATTCACAAAAGTTGTAGAGCTTGTCACTACGAGCGTTTTGTATATTTGTTTTATATTTTTAAGTAATTGCACATTAATTATTATGAATATTTAAAAATTTTGAACTAAAAAAACATTATTCATCACTCACGTAGTAGCCTTCCTCGGTGCTTCACTAGGGTTAGGGTATAGTTTCATAATCTCATAAGTTGTCATCCAAAAATATTTTGAGTTATTCTACCTCTGTTTTCAAGCAATCTAATATTCTCTTTGCATGCCTAGATTTTAGCTATCAAGGCATCGTTTTTTTTATGTGTTACATCAAATGGGACAAAATTTTTTCAAAACCACATGTTAGTTTCTCGATATTTCAATTTGTTATTAATTTCAATCAAAATACCCAAAATAACACTTCTTAAAAATTCATAATAATTATTTTTATAAGAAAATGTGAAAAATATATGCAAATGTTTGTTAAACCGATTAAGCAATCCTAACGAAACCTTCTTCAGATCGACAATAACATCTCACAACTTGTCAGCACCTAACACAACCCTTATTCTTATCACTTGGCCTAACATTTTACAAGCCTCTTCAAATTGACTATAACATCTCCTAGCCTTAATAATCCCCAATACAATCCTTCTTCAACATCACAAACTACAAATTAAATATCGCTCACCGAAATACAACATAACAAAACAAAATAGCACAAGTATTACACATTATATAGTATTTTATTTCATAAAATGGGGTCATGCTATCACCAAATCAATGGCCTTATACTCTTGTTTGTTCACACAACTCAAATAATAGCATCATAAATTACCATCAATCCAAAATAAGAGTATCATAAAATTGTCACAAAGTAACTATTGATATGAAAACAAAATAAATGTACCAAATTTTTTCATTAATAATTTTTGTAATTACATTGTTTAGTACAAGAAAGATAGGACAAAACAAAAGCCATGACAGTGACTAAAACATCCCAAAGCTATAGAAACTAACTAGACTTCTAAACCTTGAGAACCTCAAACACTGAAATCAAAGCAATGACTCAACGATTCATCCTGCGGCACGTCCACGCAGCATTGCTTGATTCCATGTTTTAATAAACCAAAGTGTAAAGTTGCAGCAACTTCAATCAAGTCCTTGCAGCTCCTTTGCCTCCAATCTCCTTCTGGCACAGTCTACTATGTAAAGGACTTTCTTGATAGGCTCGCTGTGTTCTTCAATGTGCTCAAATATTAGGTCCGGATGCTTTTATAGGTTGCAGCACGCTTTTTCTCTATGGCCAAGTGCTGAGATAATTCCTGAATCTTGCGATGCTCATTCTGAACGAGAAAACAAAAGGTAATTAAAATACACGCTGCCGTATTATAACTCAAGTGATAGCTGGATTTAAGCATGCATCACAAGTACAAGGAAATAAATCATGTCATTAATAATACTATTATCTGCATCTTCAAAAGTAATATCTAGCATTCAAAAATTCAAACGCAATTAGAATTTTCGCAAAATGGCATCTGCATTTCATCGCCATGATTTCAGCATCAATCCATGTCAATGCATGGATTAGTCACAGAGACAAATGAGCGGAAAGAACATAACTCCTACATGTACGTATTCGCTTGTAAAAAAGCATACTATAACATCATCTTATTTACATACATGATGGCTAAGCACACTTTCGCAAGTTCCTGAATAAAAAACAGACTTGTATGGAGGTCAAAGAGACTCATGCTTTTAATTTTTAAAATATGAACAGCAAAGAAGCATACCAACAATTAATCAAAAAAAAGTTAAACATCTAGTTGTAAACAAGTCTTTGATTTACTTGGAAGTCATGAGATGGCAAATTTACTAAAGTTGTCTATGCTGCAAATGCGCTCCAAGGCAGGTCTTTTTCTCTTCTGGAAGCTGGAAGCACTTCTAATCCTCTGCAGACCTGCAAGCAAATTAAAATAAGATTGTTGTGGGAAAACACTTTCAGTAGCATACTAGCATGCTAAATTCTGTACACTTGCAAAGAATATGATAATCAGAGGCTAAAAAGAAGGAATCCTTTGGTCACAATTTCATACTGCCTGTTCTGTGTTTGCCCTACTATCTCTTTTGGGAAGAAATTGTTATTTGAGTTATTAGAAAGGTATTTATAAAAAACACAAAATATCATCTCATTAAAATGAGATAAATAGGGAGAGCATCAAACAATTCTAAGTTTCTTGGCAACCCGTGTCCAAGACACACAAAATGTAATAATCAAATTGAAAGCATTGCTGGAAGTGAACATACCATCTTTATCTGGGCTTTAATTGATGCAATAAGGTTAGTACACTCTTCAACTTGCCTACAGAGATTGATCAGAAGCATTAATAGTGCCTTTCAATGAATCTAGTAGGATTCATTTCACTAATATGTATGAGATTTCCGACATATTTTATTTTTTTCTGTCCTATAAGCCAATCTGCCATAATAAAATTTTCCAAGAAAACCAACATTGAACAATTATAAATAAAAAGCACGTACCTGGCTAACTTTTCTTCTTCTTGAGATATGTAATTTAAAGCTTCAGACTTCAGGTGAACTCTACATGAAATCCTAGTCCAATATCTATAAATATGCTAGTGTATCTGGCCTGCGAACATGCAGATAGAGAGAAGGTGAATATGCCCCATCCACAGCAATAACTAGAATGGGTAAAAAGCCATCGATAATTAAGATGGAAACAAAACTAAGAATGACAATAGTTTCACATCATTAATAAACCGAACATACGCACAAAATAGTGAATATAAACTTACACAAAAATGGAATTGGTTGCAAAGTTTTAATCAAAATCAGAACCCAAGAGACACTAAGACGTCAATAAAGAGGTACTCAAAATGTGGTTTACATACGGCACTTTGTTAGTATTTCCCATTCTATTTCTTCTCCATCAAAAGTTTGTAACTGGTTCTATTTGTGCGCACCACGAGCACGGCAAGTGCATATAACAAGATGAATTCGTGTGAGCACTGAAAGAGAAGAGAAATGCTAAGACTTACATCAGCTTGCATATAAACTTCAGAGCCAAGATTAACCAAAGTCCTAAGACTGGTCACACTATTTTTCTCCAAATTCTCTATGTTCTTCCGCAAATCCGAGCTTCAAATTACTAAGAAGCTGGCGAAACACTCACAAGCAGAAATATCCAAATGGGTTGCAAATTCACATCTGAATTTCCGTAAAAATCCCATTTGGTAAATTTAAATCAAAACGAAAGAGGGAAATGTAAGGGAAACCAAAAGGATACAAATCTTTGTTGCTCAAACACCTTGTCCCTGCAAAACAAGAATCACACCTAAAAAAAAAGTTTGATAAGCAAATAGGAAACCCTAATGGAGCTCATGTGTATTTGCTGCAACTGAGCTTGGTAATGTCCGCAAAGTAAACCCTAGAATTTGGGGTTCCAGTAAAGTAGTGAGAGGGTGAAACGGTACCGTTGAGCAACGGCGCGAACGAGGTCTGGTTTGAGGCGTTGATCCACGAACCTCGAATTTCTGAATTTTGATTTGGCGGAGATGTCCAGAGCTTCTAGACTGGATTAGCAGAGCTTCAAGGCTTGCTTCTTTGCACACAGAAAGTCAGTCTCTCGAGGTAACGACGATGCAGCAGAGGAATGATGGCCTTTAATCTGACGAAGGATAGCCGTCCGATTTTGGTCCGCTTCCAAGGGGCTGGGTTCTTAATGACGCCTTGCTCACGCTGCTCACGAGCGACCTGCCCAAGACGCTCGCTCGAGACGCCGCTCAGACCCGCGCTCGGCTCCTAAAACCCGGTCGACGCTGGTGCAGCTTGAAATCCGCCCGCGCTGGCAACGCCGCTAGAGACAACCATCAAAGACCCTGGTCGCACCCTGAATGCTGATGAAACTTGAGCTGATCCAACCAAAGAGATCGCACGGGTCAGATTTCTGAAACAGAGGAGAAGCTGAGCTCCGAGGAGAAGAACGTCGAATCATGAGCCAAACAAACACCAGAGAAGACGAGAATCGGTGGGAAGATGGAATTGGTCGGCTTGGGGTTTAATATATCATTTAAGTCCAATAGCAATCAGAAACACCTATTTGTACTCGTGTTTTTTAAAGGATAATAGTCGTATCTACTCAATTCTTTTATTTATTCAATTAATGGTTATATGTGTTTTTTTATTTTAAAAATTTTAAAAAATTAAATAATATGTATTTTATTTTAAAATAATAAAATATATATTAAAAATATTATTTAGTTAAATTATTAAAGTAAGTATACTTGTGGGTGGGTACCTATACTGTCAGCCCAAAATGGAGGAACCGAGTGACCCGCTTATATTTGAAACTGCATGCATGCATGCACCAACAGAGTAACCGACCTAACCCGGACCGCTTGAACGGGCCAGGGCCTACGTCCACGTCCAATTTGTTTAAAAAAGGCGCCAGCGTCGCCTAACCGAAATTCCAATCCAACTCAAAACAAAGGCAAGAGCTATCCAAATTCCAAACATCATCATCAAGACATCCAATTCAATTCAAACATTCAAATTCCAAACATCAAAATAACATCCAAAATAGAGAGTCCTCATGATACCCAATTACCTATCGACCCATCCGCAAATATCCTTCGATTTTCGAGGAATTTCTCCCGAGGCGTTGGCGCCCACCTCATGTCCCGCCACCGCTGCGTCTGATCTCGACGTAGGAGGAGCTCATGTACTCGAAAGTGAGAGCTACAAGCAGGACGCCGCCGACCGGCTTTTTGAAGCTTAATGGCCGGTAAGAACTAATAAATTGCCGCTTAAAATGTGATTGAGCGTTTAAAATGGGATCCGTCTTCCTCATGATTTTGAGAAACCTTAGTCCCCGAAAGTATCCTGACTATTTCACGTCGTAGCTCGCAAAGGTTCTGGCTTCTAGGTCCGAAGGTTTTATGATTTGGAGTTGGTGTATTGAGAAATGAATTCTATGTTCTAAGCAGGCTGTAATAGTCAGCTTCACCAGGAGAAGAAGTGCTTCACAAGAAGAAGGCAATGAGTGGGGATATCAAGTTTCTAAGGAGGAAAATCAAATTGTTTTTCCTATGGAGTTTTCTTAGAGGTTTTGAGATGGATAAGAAGTTCAAGAAGTGGATTACGAGTGGCAGAGTCGCTTTATGTATCTCCATACTGAAAAATGCAAATTTCTTATATTTTGTCTAAGAGTGACGAATCGCATAAGTGGGCTGCTGTTGCCTCGCACGAGTTTCTCATGATATTTTGGTTCAAGAAGACCTGACAGGGAGAATATCCCGTGTCTTGGAGAGCATTTGGGTCTTCACGAGGTTCACAAGCATTACACAATCTGGCCGGAGGTCAGACTGCCGCATGGGCCTCGCTTACAGCACTTGACCCGCCCACCCGCCACTGTGAGACCCGCCCGCCCGCCCCGGTTGTTCCTTCAAAATTTTGGACCCGTTCCGCACACGCCCGAATCGGGATGGACCCGCCTCGACCCGCGGTTCAGAGCCCGTTTGCCCACCCCTAAGTATACTCATTAGTAGATACTTAAATATTATCATTTAAAGATACAACCGCTAAGCCAATTCTTGTAATCATTCTAGTTGAAATTGACCTCTAAATTATGTTTTGCAAATTAACCCCTTAAACTTTCTTAAATTAGTAGATTTACCTCTACCGCTAGATTCCATCCAATTTGCTTCGTTAATTCGTTAACGTTAGCTGTGATCTACCAATTAAAATATCAAGACGGTTAGTATTTGACAACAAAGTGGATGAAATTTCGTTGAATCAAGGAAGAGGGGTTAATCGGGCCGATTTCAAATAGTTCAAGCGGTTAATTTCAATCGAGTAATAATTCGCGAGGTAAACGCTTATCCTTTTTAAAATACTTCCCTTTTTTCCAACAAAAACCTTTTCATATTTAAATACTTAAATATGGTGGTTTACATAACCAAATTCATTGCCACGATATATAAATTTTTTTAACAATATTTTATTAAATTAGAACGCCTCCCGTTTTACACGTACATACAGAAGGTCAAAGCGTCAAAACCCTAGAATAAAACCCCCTTTGCCCTCTGAAAAGTTGAATACCCGTTCTCGTCGTCGGCCTCCTGCTGGTTTTTCTTCCGCCGTTATCAGCCGGGCAGAGCAGAGCTGAGTTGAGCTTCGACAATGGGTCGTAAACCCAGAGAAACCTCCGCCGCCGTCGGCCAACAAGAACCTCGCTAACAGACCCAACCTCTCCGCCAAACCAAAGCCGAGAGGAAGAAGAAGAAGAAGAAAAGCAAAGACGAAGAAGAAGAAGTCCAAGTAAGCTCCCAATCCCAAGAGAAAGCTCGAGGAGATTGCTCCTCCAGGAAGAAAACTCAGATTCTATTGACAAAAAGAAGAAGAAGAAGAAGCACAAGAAATCCAAAGACAAGGAGGAAGAACCTGCAACAATCAGGGGCCACAGGAAAAATGGCGATGCGGAAGAAGGTGAATCAGAGACGCGGCTGTGGTGGTTACTGGGAAGGATTCGAAGGAAGCCAAATACAAGCCATTGACTTCCTTGCGCAATCGAAGCTTCCCAGTGAGGTTTTACAGTGCTGTCAGAATTTCAAGAGTCCTTCTCTCCAATTCAATCCTGGCCTGGCCATTCTTATTGATTTGGTCGCGATTTTATTGGGATTGGGAAACTGGGTCAGGTACTAATTGAGGTTTGGATTTGGGATTTGAAGTTTGGTTCGTGTTGTGAGCTTCCTTGTTCAGTTAAGCTGATTGTGTGGTGTTGTGCAGGCAGACTTGGCGTTTGGAATTACCGTGGCTATTATGCAGGTTTTGAACAAAAGGAAGGGTAAGTTTTCGAGGGGACGGACTCCGCTTGCCTTGCCCTTTTTGCACTCACAAGGAGCTAGCTTCAACAAGTATGTGCTTATTGACCCAAGATGCATTATTCCATTTAGTATGAGCAATATTTTTTAATTCTTCTGATTATGAATTTGAAATTGTGTTCTGCATATTTCTCTGAGGTGGTGTTATGTGTCTCATTAGGATAGACTAATAGTTCCATTGGTTCTGATGTAAGAAAAAAAGGGGGAATTCTTTTAGCATTCAAGGAGTTTCCGCAATGGGCCAGCAAGTATCATGTCCTTTGTGTCAAACGCCACAAACTTTTCATGTAGAAGTATGCCTAACAATAGTAAAGTGAAACAAATTTGTGGACTTTTGTTTCATTTCGTATTTGGTCATACTGATAACTTGTTGTTCTTGCTACATTCCTATTTTACCGGCTGGATTGGGCACGATTTGGCTCACTGATAAATTCAAGTTTATTTATTGAAAATGTGACCTAATTACTCTGCTTTATCTTCTGGGTGGCAGATTTCAGATGTTTTGTTTGAGGCTGGGAAACCTTGTGGTGTGGTATCAGTTTGTTTGCACGGAGGAGCAGCCAAAGGACCTCAGATATCTATGTTGAAGTCTGGTGTTGTAAGATACTTAATTCTTTCTGATTTTATGTGGCACAAATTTGAATTTTTATACTTCACTTTTACTTGATCCCCTTATACTCACAATTGCCTCACAATTGGCAAGAACAGATCAGAATCAACCCGCGTGGTTTTAAGCGCATCAGTAATGTTGCGACTTGGAAATATGATGTGATGTCTGGATTAAATTCTTTAATTCTAACGTTGTCCTCATTTTGAATATACATAAACCAAATATATTTCACCTTAATGATGTTTGGATTTTGTCCTTTTTGGAAAGTTTTGCATTATACACTGTAGCCAAATCATGGAGGTTTCTCTATGCAAAGTTTGCCCTGTACTTGATGTACTCAAAACAGTTTCCTCTTGCGTTCCTATTTTTTACGGTCATATAACAACCAAGGTATTGAATATTAATGTTAATGGAAATTTTGATCAAAATGCAGATGCAGTAATAAGATTGTACCAGAACATCAATTTTCAGAGCAATGACTGATAAGTTTAGCAAAATCTACTTAAAAATAAAGATTGGAAAGTTGTTATATTAAATATTTGTACTCATTAAAAACAAATTTCACAAAAACACTGTGGGTGACATGCAACTCAGCAAATCTAATCTGTTTTAAGTATGATCTAAAACTAAGAAACAAGTTCTCAATACGCCTCTTCCTGGAAAGCTGCCATCTCGTAACTCCTTTCTTTTCTTTTCTTCTTTCTTTTATTGCACAAAATATGCCAAGAAAAATTGTTTTTGAATCTCTATCTACAATTAAGATTATATGCATTAGCACCCTGGTACTAAAACTCCGAGTATAGGAGAATCCTATTTATTGTAAGAGAAAGAGCTTATGATTCAAACTAGAATTTTGCTAATCTTGCTGACTAAATAGTTTTGGCTTAGAACTTCAGTAATTGAGTGTATTTGCAAAATTGACAGAGCTTATCATTTTTGTGAAATATATAAAGGTATCTGATGAGAACTTTTTTACATTTGTCATTAGAAACATTATTCAATTTGAGTAAACCATACATTGCAGATGAGTCATATGATCCCAATGTCAATATTTCCATTTTCTAATTGTAGAAGTTCACTTTCTAATTGAGTGACAGACCTCTCCCATCTCTGCAATTAAATTTTATTAACAGAATTTGATGATTTGGCATGTGATGGGAGGTCACAATTATTACTTCAATTAGAGAAATTTGAAATTTTAGTTCTTTTGATTTGGTCAAAAGTCTGATTGAATTAGTTCAGTACATGTGCTGGTGGGGTTATTCTGTAGAGGTTATATGTTTGAATACATATGTTGTTTATCTTCTTACAATTGGTTTTTGTACACTTTTCTGTGCTCTTAGGACATCATCATTGGAACTCCTGGTCGCCTGAAGGATCTCATTGAAAATAAGGATTGTTGCCTGAAGGAAGTATCTTTTACAGTAAGTATCTTTTACCTGGAAGGAAGTATCATTAGATTTCATTTTCTAATTTTACTTAGTTTGGAAGTCAATTTTTCTTTTTTTATACATTGAATGTTTAAGTTGTGTTAGAGATCTCAGAAAAGAGATTAACAGAAATTTTTGTAGGTCCTTGATGAAGCAGATCGAATGCTTGATATGGGATTTGAACCAGAAGTTCGCTTATATATTGGGCCAGACATGCTCTTGGTACGTGGTGTAGTACATATAGTCTCTCTTTATCTATTGTAGTATTAGTAGGTCTCTCTTTACCTATCCGTGACATCAATTACTCTAGTTTGTTTGAAAGGGACTTCCAATTAAGTCTATAAGATTTTAATTATTTGTTTAAAATTTAAATAACTTATTTAATTAATTTTTTGGTACTGCTGATTCCATTGTCATACAGAGAAATTATGAGGAATTATATGCCTTCCAGTATATGTTACTAATTGTTTCTTCCCCTTTCTTAAGAAATAACTAATCCACTCCTACTTACATACAGCAGATGTACGTATCTGATAACACATACAGGTTTAGCAGTACACTATTGATATCCACATAGAGGAGGGTAAAATGCCAATCATTTTGACTTCAATTTTGTGACAACTGTTTTTTGTTTTTACATAAATCATCTAACTGAAAATGATGTTAATTATGAGGGGTCTGAAGGTAATTCAGTTATGAGAGACCTATTGATGGTCAGAGACAAGAGAACTAGATAGAAATATAGAAGAAGACTGAATCACCCGGCCTTTAGCATCAGGCCAAAGGTGTATTGAATCACTCCAATAGAGAAATTAGAAAAATTCTGGCACCACAGCTCCTTAGCACTATTAATCGAAGGTTCCTCGGAATCACCCAAGGTTGCTGTGCTTCACACACAAGCAGAAACCCAAAATTTCTTTTCACTAACTCTTATTTTAAAAGCTTACAAAGTTGCTTCTTTTTTTTATGGGTTAGTTGGTACATGAATCCGGAAAGATCCACATTAATATAATTGAGGAATCTTCTAAGGAAAATTTATGATCAATAATTAATATTGTAACATAGGAGAGACTCCAAACACAAAGAACTTGCAGACTAAACTCATTTATTATAAGAAAGTAGAAAAACACTAATTTATTGAATTTTAATTTGGCTTAATTTTGTTTTTATATATGCTCTCAAGCCATAGATGATGGGGCAAAATATGCTAGGTAGTTGATAGTATAGAAATACAAACGATACTTGCCTAAATATGAAATAAGAAGTAATCTATTTCCTTAGATCGCTCTCCAAAGATGTCTTGTAAAAAAGTACCATGAGCAGTTTGAATTTCTGAAATGACTTTATTGTAAAATTTGTATTAATTAAAACTCTAGACTACAAATTAGGTTGAAGTATTTAAGTTTTCTCCAAGTTTTGGGTGAGTGTAGGGTCTCATCCACTTAAAACCTTTGATATTTTAGTATTCCCTTGGATCTTCTAACTAGTTCAGTTAGTTTTAGATAATTTCAGTCTGGTGATAATGATATACATATCTTGGACTCTGGGCAGCTCGCCAAATGGCAATGTCTTTGCCACATGGCCTCCATCAGTTCATCAATTAGCTCAGAACTATGATCCAAATCCCACATAAAAGCGTAATTTTCACTATCGTGTCCTTTAATATTGTATTCACCTTTTGGAAAAACTACTAACACATTATTTCAGGTAGTTGTTGGATCAGAGGATTTAGCTACACCATGATGTTATGCAGATAGTTGAGGTATTAAATTCTCAACACATGTGAAGCCGTGACGCATCACATGTTTATTTTTGTTAATTCAATATATGCTTTACTGCAATTGGATCACTAATGTTCGTAGGTCTTGATGATCGCTCACGGATGGACGCCATTGCATTAGAAAAATATCAAGCAACTAAAGAGTAAGTATTGGCAATATCTCCTATTTGATATGTAACTTGTGTCTTGGGCAATCCCTGGCGGATTATTTTAGACCTAGTGTTGTGTGTGTTTTGTGTGATCGAATCCACTTGGTTTACCATCTGTACATTAATGTTCAATGTTTATTTCACACAACAATGGAGCTCCTTCAATACTTAGTTACTTTCCCTTGATGATGCAATTTGATATCTGCTAATCCCGTGGTTATACTGTTGAACAGGAACAGAGTTTTGATTTTTGTCTTGTACAAATTGGAAGCCACTGTGTTGGAGAATATGCTGCAGAAAGGGTAAACTTCTTGATACATATTTGGGTTGCTGAAGATATTTGAGGAAAGCTACTGATGGTCTATGTATTTCTATTTCGTAGGGGTTGGAAGGCTGTTTTGCTATTATTATGATAAGGCACAAAGTGATGTACAAAGGCACTCTCTCTTTTCAAGAAGGAAGCTGCCCTTGATGGTATGTTGCTCGGAGAGAAGTGATATGCCTATCTGGAATACACTGAGGATGCTAATAAACTCGACAGTTGACACTATGTCTTCTTCTCTGCTTTGCCCTCCCTTTTATCTAAGATTCACCTAGTTTTAGCTCATAAGATCACATTATTGGAAGAAGCTACATGACGACATGCACCATTTTCTTTCCTAATTGTTTAGGAGGGAACTTAATTTGTATCCGAACTTTTAACTCGTTTCAAAATCAGGAATATGAAAAAGTGAAAGAATAAGTTTTACTAGAATGAAACTGAAACTTCTTAAGAGATAATGATAAGGACAAAAAGGACCCACAAGTATCTTGACATGCTAGGTACTCGTATTTACCAAAACAATGTTCTGTATATCGTGGAAAGCTCCTGGGGTAGGTTTCTACAATCCACCCAACTATTTTATAGTTTCCTTCCATCCGTTTAGAATGTTTGTGTATACTTGTATATTATTTATTGAAATCAGGTTACGTTTTTTCTGCCCTTTAGATCTTGTTCGTTGGATGTATCCAATGGAAATAGACTGAACGAAGATAGATAAACAGAATAACACAAGATCCATAATCGGTTCGGCAATCCTGCGCTCACGTTCGGCTGTGATTTCTCCTGATAGAGAAATCACCGCTCCTTAGATTAACAAGAGAGCATTACGCATTTTTGCAAAACCCTAGCACTAATCTCTCTTTCCTCGGCTGTCTCTCTGTTTTCACTCTTAAAATTGATCCTTTGCCGCACTTTCATTTATATACAGGGTCGGCTTACATTCCTAAATCAAAACTGTATCTTTATTTCCTATTTGGATAAGGGGGATTTACTATCCAAATCCTAATAGAATCTTAGAAATCAGAAACTGAACAGAACAAAGTTATTTCCTAAAACAACTTTAAAACCCGATTTAGGACATAATCCTAAATCAACTAGGAATCCTTTTTGGATTTAGCCAATTTTTCTAACAATCTCCACCTTATGAGTCAAACCAAGTCTTGATCAGAGCACCCCAAGAGTGTCTTTTGAACTCTCTTGAAGCAACTCCTGAAATCTTTCAAGAGTCTTCACCTTAATCAATCAACGAGATTGGATCAAGTCTGGCCAATGCTTGGAACTTCTTGGGCCTATTAACTATCTTTTGTAAGGAAATCAGCTGGCATTGTGATCCGTATGAATCTTTTCAACCCAAATCTCCTTACCTTCCACCCAATCTCCACCATGGATACCTTGCTTCAACAACAATGTGCTTTGACCTTCCGTAAAACTCCCGATTCTTTGCCAAAATGAATGGCACTTGACCTGCCACACTACCACACAATCTTGAGTAATTCCCATTTGACTTACCAAACCACTAAGCCAAATTGCTTCCTTTCCCAAATTTTCCGCCAATGCTATGTATTCTCGCCTCCTGCGGGTCGATAAAGTCGTAATAGGTCGCAGCCAGCGTTCTCCAACCGACACAATCCTCCCGCGCATGAAATACATAGCCAGTAGGCTGACCTTCTCTTGTCCAAGTCCCCATAGTCGGCACTCCACATATCCTAACACCCCCCGCATTTTCTTTCTCGTTTCAAACATAACTTTGCTGCTGTGAATTCTTCAAATACCGAAAATCCACTTGTTTGCCTCCCAGGTCGCTTTCCGGTGATTTGCCATATATCTGAAACCACACCGCATTGCTTCGAAAGCAATGTCGCCGAGTGCAAACCATCGCATATCGTACAGTCTATGCTAGCGTAGGCACTTTTTCCATCACTGACCTTCTTTGACTGGGATCACGCCCACTTAATCTAAAGCCGAGCCGCCAAAGGGGTTGTAACTCCCTTTGCTTCCCCAGACATTAAATTTCTCCAGACCTTCGGCAACATACTTTGCTTGAGATATCCGTATTCTTCCTTGGTCCTATCCCTTTGTATTTCCATGCCAAGGATCTTTTTGTGCAAATTTCAAGATCCTTCAAGTGCTCGAACTCTTTGCCCAACATCTTCTTTTCCAAGTCTAAAATTCTAGACTTGTCATGACACGCAATTAATATGTCATCCACATATAGCAATAGTAATATGACTATCCCATCTGGAACACATGATAGTACACGCAACAATCATATACATTTTCTAAAATTGATTTTCAGTGATGTAAAGGAATCAAACCCTTGTACCACCTGCCCCTAGACCTGCTGTGCCACACAGGACTTCCTTAGTTGACATACTAGGTTTTCTTTCCTATATTCAACAAACCTTCCCGCTGAGCCATGGTAATCACTCCTCTTAAATCCCCATGAAGAAACGCTGCTCTTCACATCCATTTGTCAATTCCACATAATCGACGCTCATTGCTAAAAGCAATCTATCAAGTGATGCTTGATCACGGGTGAGAATATTTCATCATAATCCACCCCCTTCCTTTTGCGAATACCTCCCTTGGCCACGAGCCTGCTTTTGAATCTCACGGCCTCTTGATCATGTAGTCCTTTCCTTTTTCCTAAATACCCACTTACATCCAACTAGCTCAGCTCGCTTAGGAACCAACTCCCAAATGTAGTTCTTGTAAAGAGACTCCATTTTCCTCGTTTCATAGCACTTATCCAACTATCTCTCATCACTTGCTATAGCTTCTCGATAAGTAGTCGATCCTCGACTAATATTCGCAGCATAATTAACTGCCTTGGTCAAAACCAAATCGTCTCGCTTTCTTCCCCGTTCCTCGTTTGGTTTGTCCAAGGCTATGCATCTCTTGAAAAGTGTGTGAATTGGTGGTTGGAGTTTGAACCCTTTGGGGATGTCCGCTAATCGAGTGCCTTCAATCCCGCCCCCAAATTCTTGCTCCACTCCGATTCATGTTTGGCTAACTATGTCGTCGGCTTCTTCCTCTTCCTCAAAATCATCCAACCCGCTTTCTTGCTCAATTTGGTTCCTAATTCGAGCTTCTTATCCGAACGGTTTAGAGAAATATTTGTTGCTTCAATTTCAAAAGATTGTTCTCTCTCCTCCTTCCTACTGCTTCTCTCACCGCTTATTTAGGAGGCATGGTTGTTCATCAAAGACAATATCTCTACCGACAACTTTCTTTCTTTTGTTGATATCCCAAAGCTTGAAACCCTTTACCTCTTTCTTCCTCAAAACCTAAGAATATGCAGCAGATAGACTTCGGTTTGAGCTTGACCTTTCATCATTTGGAATATGTGCATATGCACTACACCAATACCCTAAGCTTGAATAATTCATGCTTTTCGTCCATACCTCCTCCGCACTCTTAAAACCAAGAGTTGTAGATGGTGGATCCTGTTAATCAAATACCTTGCATGATTAATGTACTCTTCTCGCCTAAAACTATCGTGCACCCCCGCATGAAATCTCATGCTCTTTTTCTCTCTCCATGAGAAGTTCTGCCTATTCTTTCAAAGTTGTACCTCCATTCTGTTGGGGATTTTTGTTTCATCGTGGAAGTGCCTCATGGATGCCTTCCTCCTTGCAATAATCAAGAACTCCTTGCTTGTATATTCACCTCCGTTGTCACTCAAGTACTTGGGATCCTCCACTTCTGTTTTCTCGATTTCCTCGTCTTCCATCTCCTTGAACTTTGCAAAAACCTCGCATTTCTCGCTTCATGAAATAAACCCAAACCTTTCTAGAAAAATCATCTATGAAAGTAACAAAGTACCTTGCTCCACCGCTTGATTTAAAGCAGTGCAGTGGCCTCAAACGCTCCAGTGAATATAATCGAAGCTTTTCCTTGCTTAAGTGAGACCGTGACCGCTACTAGCGAATGATACCTTTCTTTGTTTCCCGAGAACGCAATACTCACAAAAATCCACATAAAGATGACACGCCTTAATAGGTTTTGCTTGTAACTCTTTGCAACCTCCTTTTGACTCATGTGACCGAAAGCCTCGGTGATGCCAAAGTTCTCGTCTTGTCTCGCACTTTGATCTACGTAAACAAACACTCCCAACTATAGTGGTCCCAATTAGCTTATACAGCCTTGTCAAGCTGTGGACACCCTGCATTACCACTAGCAATCCTTTGGTTACCCCCGAAATCTTCCTTCTTGTCTAGAATTGTACTCATAACCTACTTCATCTAGAGTACCTGTGTGGAAATCAAATTCTTCCTAAGTTTAGGGACATATCTAACGTTTCCCAAAGTTCAGATTACCCATCAAACATTCTGATTTGAATAAACAGCCATTCCTACTATATCATGGTGAATCATCCCCATCAAAACTCACGACTTCTTTGAATGTATCAAAACCATTACACCTTATTGCACACATGTGAAATGTGCATCCTAGATTCAAATCCAATTTAGAAAGCCTGAGCCCGATGTTACCGGAAGAAGCTCCTGGCCACCTATCTTGTTCGGTGACCCGCACTAGCCGATCCCGAACTTCCCTCCATCTTAGCTTTCTTCTTCTCTTTCCAAATTTTGCAGCTTCCTCTTCCAATGATCAATATTTAACCACATTCAAGCAACCTTCCTTCTTTTCCTTTTCCTCTTTTTTCTTTCTTCTTGGATTTTGATCTACATCACGTCTCTTTTCCTCCTTCTTCTTTTTCCCCCGCCCCTCCTTGCTCTCAAGGTAGGGAGCTCCTGAGAGCCATTATATCAGCTCCAATTTGGCGTATGACTGAAGAGTTTGAATTGAGCATCTTCAAGCTTTAGGAATTCCTTTCCAAACATTAGAGTTGTTCGAAGTGCTTGAAAGATGGAGGAAGAGATCTCAAACAAGATGATAGCCATATCATCATCTTTGTATGTTTCTTCGACTTTCTCAAGATTAGTTATGCAAACTTTTGAAAATCGTAAACATGATCTTCAACGCCACCCTCCTTCTTCTAGTCGAAGTCCAAACAGCTTCATCCTTCTTAATAAGTTTATCGACACGCTTTTGCCCATATAAATACTTTCCAACTTTTCCCATGCTTCCATGCGCTCATTCTCTCTGATGAGATTGAACTGACTTGGTGAGATGGATCTCGATGGAGCTCTTGGCTTTCTTGAGAACCTTGTTCATGCAATTACCGTCATGTTTTCCTACTTCTCTCCGTGCTGAGTGCATCGTCTAAATCCTCGCTGAATCGCATGTTCTTCATCATCCACGCCGTTAGCAAAGTCCTCCTTCGATACATCGCAGTAACACCCTTGAGCCCTAAGGCCCTATACCACCAGAAACATGCTCAGCTTCTTTAGATCTTGTTCGTTGGATGCATTCAACGGAAATAGACTGAACTTAGTAAAGATAGATAAACAACAACACAAGAATTTATACTGGTTCGCGTAACTTGTGCCTTATTGCTCTCACTTGTGATTCCTCCGGGATAGAGAAATCAATTGCCCTTTAGATTAACAAAGAGTATTACGCATTTTGCAAAACCCTAGCACTAATCTCTTTCCTCGGCTGTCTCTCTGCTTTCACTCTTAAAACTGATCCTTTCTGCCGCACCCCATTTATATACATAGGGCTCATTTACATTCCTAAATCAAACTGCATTCCTATTTCCTATTTGGATAAGGATTTACTTATCCAAATCCTAATAGAATCTAGAAATCAGAAACTGAATAGAAAACTAAAGTTATTTCCTTAAAACAACTTTTAAAAACCCGATTTAGGACATAATCCTAAATCAACTAGGAATCCTTTGACTTGAGCCAATTTTTCTAACAATCTGTACAAACTTTTGATGGGGAACTTGTGGTTAGTATATGCCTGCTTCTATCTGAAAGACCCTATCTATAAGGAAGAAATATTTTTAAACTTGTAGCTATATCTGGGAACTGTGTTAAAATGTATTACATTTTATCTGAAACATATTTTCAGATAGTCATTGATGTGGCTGCTCGGATTGGATATTCCAGACGTTGAAGTAGTGATTAACTATAGTTTTCCCTCACTACTGAGATTATGTCCACCTAATTGGGCGGACTGGACGGGGCTGGAAAGAAGGGTGTTGCCATACTTTTCTGCACATCACAAATAAGGTAAATACTAAATATATTAAATCTGTGTTCTAGAAGATTTTGATAATTATTATTTTGGGAAAAACTCTGTATGGTGACGCATCATTCAATTAAGATACCATTGAATGGGTCCCTGCATTAATTTTATGTGTAATACAAATGAATCGGGTGAACCATTTCACCAGACGTGCATTCATTAAATGAGACGATTGAAGTTTAATTCATTATTTTGAGAAGAATTTCTAAGTCGAACTACTATATATTATGAATATCATTCCGTGGACTTGCTGGGAGCTGTCAATGTTCTCAGAGAAGCTAAGCAAATGTGCCAGAAGCCTTGTTGAAATTTTGGCACTCTAAGTAAAAGTTAAAAGAAAAAGGCATGCATTTCGTTCGCTTTCATCTTCTCCCATATTAGTTTTTCCTGCTCGTTGCTGAATAATTCACATTCATAATGCATTCTGTTAATCCGCTTGCATGAGTGGCATTTGACGATCTTTTTTTTTTTTTCCTGATGTTCGTTCTTGGGGAATTGAAATACAGGAGTCCAAACTTTACGGGGCTCACTTCAAAGAGATTGCTGCCGATGCTCCAAAGTCTAAAAAAATCACCTTCAACTCTGACGATGAAGTGACTTGAAGTTCGCGTTGCGATTATGAAACCATTTGTTACTCGAGCAGTAAAACACATAAACTTGGCTGTAAGTTGAAATGTGCATTCATAAATTATTGTTGCCGCATTTCCTATGTAATATATGCAAATTTTGTTGTCCTTCTCTTTTTTTCCTTTATGTTGTTTTCCCCTTCGATTGTATTACATGGATGCTCATTGCTCAATGATTATTTACTTTCGATTTTTCATATATTACCTAAAACTTGTAGCGTTTTACGTTATAATTTTGAGCATCACGTGGAAAGTGTTTTGAAACATTTTACTTGTGGATATCATATAACCGGGATATGACATGGAATGTTTGTGGGGTAGATCCTGCAAACGGTCGTGGTTTGTTGTGTTCGCATCGCTTACATAAATCACGCGTATCTAAACGGGTCGTAATGCACAAACTTGTTATCTTAATCGTTTTTTAATCTGTCGAATAATTTATTTTTATTAAAATAAACGGGTAAATTGACTTTAATTATTAAGGAAAATATTTTATAGAATTTACACCATTTATCTTTCAAGTACTACATAGTGCCTAGACTCTAGCAAATAGGTTGTGTTTTGTTTACATGTCATATCTTCGTTATCCTTAATGGGTTCTTTAATCTGACAAGTCATTCTAATTGCTATCATTACTAATAGGTAAGCTGACCTAACCCAAAAGATAACGAGTTGACTCCTTGAACCTGGTTATTTTCGTCGACCGCATTAGGCTGTGCAAAATTGTTAGGTCTACTATAAGTATTCTTAGCTGGATCCCATATAACCCGGCTTGCTTAGGAAACACGATATAAATGTGAAAATGAAGCATCAAGCACGTCACCTTAGTTCACTTTATCTGGCATGTATATTGCAACACCTTGTTCATCACCGTGAGCCTGAAATAACCAATCTTGATGTAGTCCAATTTCCCAATGAACCACGCCATATCGTTTATCCGTTGACTAATTTTAATTAAACCTTTTGTAATTTCTTGAGATATCGTCGGGCCTTGTTGATCTTTTTCCCTCATTTTTTTTTTTTTTTTGGCAGCTTAATACAGGCCTTGGTTTGATATGGTGTGATTTTTTTGTAAATAACGTCTTGTTGGAACATCCTCCTGCCTCTTAGAATTCCCTCTCTCACCGGTCAACGCCCTAAACATTTTGTGAGTTTTGTGTAGTTGACTGCAATGCATGTGTGTGTTGCTTGTACTTTTGTTGAATGAGCAACTTGTTTAATCATTCTTCTTGAAAAAAAAAAAAAACAAAAAGGATAATTAATCACACCCAATTCCAGTGAGAGTCCCCATTCCTGTTGATTTATATAGGATCAGTTTGACCGGTTCGTTTATTTAGTTATTTAGTTAAAGATTAGATCAATAAACGAACACAAAGGTTGTTATAAATATTGAAATGAGCAAGGCTACACTTTTTTAAATTGAGTTAAAATTTGTAAGAATGGTGTATAAATGAGGATCTAATAATTAAATGTTCAATTATGAAATTGTTGTAGTTGAGCTCGAACGAAAGGGCTAATGCCGATTAACTTACTACCGTATTAGAGCTGATAATTACTGATATTAGTATAAGTTGTAAATTTGGAATTGAATGGAGGGTGAGGAAATCATGAGTGATTGGATACTAAGTCAGAAAATCAACAAGGATGGCTGACTGATCATTGCTAGAAATTTATACTGGTCGAATGATTTCTTCCAGATCCTGTAATATGTGGCAACACGTTGTTTCTTTTTAGCCACGCAACTCCAACTTTTGTTTATCTACATCTTTATTCATTTATTAGAAAACAAAATTAAATTTTTTTTTTTATTCAGTTACAACGAGCATTTACTCCTAAAGGTCAATAATTTGGCTAAGTCAAACAATGAGCCAGCCATAATAACTTGCATCGAACCCGCCATCTACATAATAACTTGCACGAACCCGCCATCTACATAATAACTTGCATCAACTCCGCTATCTACATGAGTCGCAGCTTAAGACCTCTCACTTAGTAGGAATACCACAAGACCGTAAGCATTCAGTTGTTGTTTATAATTAGATATTTCTATGGCAAAATGAATTGCCTGGTAGTTTACAAAGTAAGATAAACCAAAAAAGAGGAAGGTGTGCTAGATATGAACAAAATGTTTTGAGAGAAAACTGACCATTTCTGTGGTAGTAATAAAATTGACCATTCTCTTGTACCACCATATAACCTATAAAAAGGAAGCAGGAATTCACATAAAACAATATCATTCAAGAAAAATCAAATATATTTTAAGACTTTCACACAAACCCTTTTTTCCAGCAACCACCTAAGCATCATACATCATCTTCTCAGTTTCCAAAAAAAAAAAATTTAAAGCCAAAGAAATGGCAGAAAGTGTAGTCACTCTTCTGTTGGATATGGGCTAACCTCTCTGATCGAACAGGAGGTGAGACTATTCTCAGGGGTCCGAGCACAGATCGAGGATATCATCATGAGTTGGAGCGCATCAAGGCCTTCTTAAGAGTTGCTGACATGAAGGAAGACGAAGACCTCAGTCTGTGGGTTAAATAAGTCAGAGAGATGTGGCTTATGAGATTGAAGATGCGCTTGATAAGTTCAGGCTTTCTCTCATTCACATGTTCACAGGCATGGATTTCATGCACTGTAAGCTTCTCTCGCATCATCAAGAAATTAAAAGCTCGGGCGACAGATTGCTGGTGACATTCAGAACATCAAATCAAAGATCAGAAGTACTCCGAGGGGCGCGTGACAAATACAAGCTTGATGTTGACCCTGGCTCAAGTAAGGTTCAGAAGCATCAGTTCAGTCAAGGTGATGCCTTTTGCTGGAAGAGGCTGATCTTGTGGCAATCGGTGAGCCCAAAAGGCAGCTGATTGAGTTGCTCATGACGGGTGAATCTGACGCCTATAGCTGTCCCGGTGGTTACGGGAGGACTGGGGAAATGACCTTGGTCAAGCAAGGTGTACGAGGATGCAAGAGTTAAGAAACATTTAAGGTACATGCTTGATCACTGTTTCTCAATCATTCAAGATAAAGCAGTCTTTACAACACATAGTTCAGAAAATTCTTCAAAGTTATCAGGAAGCCAGTCCCTGAAGAAGTTGATAGCATGAACACCAACCAGCTAAGAGAGGATAAAAACTACTGCAGCAGAGCAGGTACCTGATTGTTCTAGATGATCTTTTGAACAACGATGCGGATGTCATCAACCATGCACTGCCCAACAACAGTCAATGGTAGTCGGGTAATGATCACTACCCGTACGTTGCTGTAGCTCTGCCTCTGTCATGGACAACCGCGGTATGGTCTACCATCAGAACTCCTTGTCTCCAGAAGAGTCTTGACTCTTTTCGCAGGAAGGCATTTCAGAAAACTCATGTCCTCCCACCTGGAGGAAATTTGTCTAAGTATCTTGCTGAAATGCGGGACTGGCCCCTTGCAATTGTGGCAATCAGTGCTGTTCTGGCTACAAAAGACAAGAAAACATAGATGAACAGCTGCTGTTTGTGCAGCATTGGTGCTGAAATTGAGGAAAACGACCAACTTGATAACATGAAAAGTTGTTGTATCTCGCTTCAGTGACTTACCATACCATCTCAAGTCTTGTTTCTTGTATCTGAGTATCTTTCCCGATCTCTATAAAATCGACTATAAGGAGATTAATTCGACATGGATGGCTGAAGGATTTGTTATTGAAAAGGAAGGAAAGACACCAGAAGAAGTTGTTGAGAGTTACCTTAAGGAGCTGAGTTGGACAGAAGTTTGATCCAAGCAGCAGAAACAGCAACTGATGGGAGGGTCAAATCATGGTCGGGATTCATGATCTTTACGGAGATCATCATTTTGAAGTCCAGAGAGCAAAACTTTGCAGCACAGAGAAAGAGCAATGTGGCCGACAAAGTTCGGGCGCCTATCAATTTTTAACACATTGCAGAATGTACAACCCATGAGGACCCCTTCTCATCTACGCCCTGCTCATTTCTTTTGGGGTAGAAGATTCACTTACTGAGTTTTCGGGATACCAAAATTGTTTCCAGAGGTCTTCCGCTGCTACTGTATTAGGGACTGCAAGGTGCACCTCTAGAAATGTTTCCAAGAGAGATTGTCAACCTTCTTCTCCTCAGGTATCTTAGCTTGAGGGATACTGCTGTGAAACAAATTCCAAGCTCCATTCAGAAGCTTCAAACCCAGGAGACCTTGGATCTTAAAAACACTCTCGTGTCGCTGAGTTGCCTGCAGAAATTTTGAATCTCTGCCGTTTCGCCATCTCCTGGTTTATCGGCATGAAGCGAGTCTATGCACGCTTAATTCCAGATATGGAGTTAAGGTCTCGCAGGAATATGTGTGGCTTGCAGTCACTCCAAAAGCTGTGTTTTATTGAGGCAACCAAGACAATGGTGCTTTAATGGCTGAGCTTGGCAGAATGAATCAACTGAGGAGGTTGCTTAAGCTTTCAAGCTGAGAACAGAAGAGTGTAGGTCACTTGAAAGCTCATCAGTTGAAAAAGATGACCAATCTTCGCCGCTTCCTCTGCATTCCTGTAGAGAAGGGACATGATAATTGATCTGACACACATTTTTGTAGTTCGCAGCTCCTTCAGCGACTATATTTGGTTGTGGCGTTAGGAAAACTTACCACACTGGTTTCATAACCTGGTGAGATTCTTTTTTGAAATGTGGAGTCGGCTAAAGGAGGATCCCTTCTCTAGTACATCTCCAAGGTTTGCTAAATCTGGTACATCTTGAACTGCTTCAGGTTTGGAGGATGGAGAATGTTTCATTTCAAGGAAGGAGGTTTCAAGTCTAAAGTTATTAGGTACGACAAATTAGAAGGAGCGGAAGAGATTATCGTGGGATGAGGAGTAATGCCTGTTCTTGTGTTAATAATCCAGCGCTGCAACTTGTTGAAGAAGGTCCCATCAGGCATTGAGCATTTAAAAATTTAAAGTTGCTAGAATTTTTTGACATGCCAGATGAACCAATCCAGCCACTACTTCCTGATGGTGAAGAGCATTGGAAAGCTGTTTGCCATTCCAGCAGTTTACTATTCCTATTGGAGAGGTGGGGGGCTGGGATGAATTCATTAGAGATCATCTATCCAGCAACTTCTGCCAGAGGAGGCTTCTCTGAACCTAATATCCTATGGAAGGCATAGTTTAGGTTATGTCCTTATAACTTATTTATTTACTTTTATCATTCCCCGGAAGGGGAATTAAAACTCGCGACCCTCTTCCAACATTGTGACTAGAGATAACACGAGACCAATAGCAAGTTGGTGGCTCTGGCCTATGATCAATAATTGTAAAGAAGTCTATCATGACCATGATTGAGCTTCTACTACTGCTCATAACTTCAATAAATTATTGTATTCTTTCACAACAAATAACTTTTGGCTTTTTTATAATCATGCCTTCGATTACTTGAAAATGAACTCCATTTATATGTAATTAGGCAAAGCATTAATGGAAAATCGTTGATATGGGAAGGCCTATCATGTCTCAGTAGTGAATTTCCTGTAGTTGTAAATGCTCTTCCTAGCACACACAAAGTCCAGAGAAGACAATTCCTGAACGTTTTTAGTTTTTATTTATTTTTTTCCAATCAAAGAAAGAAAAGAAAAGAAGCGAGGCTACCCCATTGGTTTCAGTTTCAATTTAATGACTGATTTCACTAATAAAATTACAATTACCTGGCCTGGGAACGGGCACGGCTTTCTTGAATATTGTTTATCCTTTCCTTTGAAAATTGTAATAGCACTCTTTGTTGGCTAAAAGCAAAACTGAGAGCTAGCCTCATGTACTCATTACCTCCCCCACATTGAACCTCAGAAGAGATGAGTACTGCTCCATTCTCTCCTGAGTATTATTCCCAGCTTAAACACTTTGCTCTTTTTATGCTTTCATGGGCTGAGTTGTCAACAATTTCTTTAACTTGAGGAATAGATTCTCCTGTCTCAGCATTGCATCACATAGCTTCACAGCATCTACATTATCTCTTACATTATGTACTCTACCAATATTTGCCCCGCCCCAGAACTGCGGTGCAGTGGACAGAAGCAACAGTAGTGAAGACCCTTTCTGTTGCAGTAGTACATTAAGCAAACTTCACCTAAAAATTTCTTTCTGGAAGGTCCAATTAGTATGGGCGCATGAGACAAAGCCAAACTTTTCCTCCCAATCTCTGCTTGAATATTTGGTAACCCCATTAAGATTTCCAAATTGTGTTCACGGTTCTTTGAAAATCCAAGTCCAGGGTCATCAATTATCATCCTCCGCCGGGAGATGCCTAATATTCTCGCTTCCCTCACTTTAAGTATAACTCAGAGGCAACCTGCTTACAAACATTATCATATTGCAGGTTCTCACTACCTGGCATTGTAGACGGATCCCCCTCATGTGCATTGCAATGTAGGGAACTCTAAGGTCTGCAATTCACTTTTAAACATGTTAGAGTCCAACTGCCCGCAGATACATCATTTACAATATGAGCACCTTTACTAACTGCTTCTGCTGCAACTTCTCTGAATAAATGTGTCCACAGATACCCCTTCCCCTCTGCTTCAGGCAACCCAAGAACTGCTTCTAAGACAGGAATTATTCATCTTAATTCTGCTGAACTGAAATCCTAGAAGCCATTGGCCGCGTAGACTGGCGCCAATATCAATCGGGTCTGTCCTTCTGAGCCCACACCTAACCCGAGAAATTGCTGCCTCCACAGACTGAAACTTTCTCCATCACTAAACTATCTGGGGGTCAGATTAAGGATACCCATTACCGAGGTTTTCGTTGACCAGTCCCAAAAGCCATCTCCCCAATGGGCAAAACCCTCTCTTCAGTCCTTCCTTTCCAATGAGTGGTTCTCTCCAATTTCTCCCAGGAATCAAAAAGCCCACCAGAATGGTTTGAGAAAGAATGCCAACAATAAACTGTATCGCTGTCAATAGTTGACCCAACAAATCACAGTGGGCCATTACAAATGGTCTTTCCTAAATTCTTTCATGGGGGACCGTAAGAATCTCAGAACTGATTCTTTGCTTCCCATAGAACAATATATCTAGGTCGATTAGCCTGGGACCATACCTTATACCACAGTACGATGTCCTTTTCAATTTTCTTCAGTGTCAGAATAACCATGATAGCCTGCCTGTGTAACAGCTCTAACAGCGGAGTTGAGTAGTAAATTAGGCTGATCAGTCACATAGGCTGGTGCTGTCTCATACAAGCAAGCATGTCTTGTGAGATGTGTATGCCCTAATTTCTCATCAACTTCTGCAAGGCTTCATTGAAATTATGCAGTCTGTCACCCACATTGCTTCCCAGCAATCACTACCTCCTGATCCGGAGAATGAATCCTTGTGCCGAAATCTGGGGATGAATGTATGAAAGAAAAAACACGATGCTGCATTGAAAATGAAAACAAGCATCAAGAAACTAGTCTAGGTTAGCTACTTCCTCTATACTCATAACAAGCATTAGTAATACAAATTCACATTCTTTGCTCCATCAACTGCCTTTGTCGCGATTGTACATGCAAGGATCTCTTCAGCAACGAAAAAGCTACGTTTACATTGTCATCGGATATAAAAAACGAGTAAATAGAACTTAGATTTACCTTGACAATACGTTGTGGCAGCGTTAAATCGCTTCACTGCGGGCACGAGCTGCTTGAATATATTCATGGTAGCACTTGGGAGTGGTTTTTATCATCAAAGAATCTGCAAGTCGTATAGTGCACCATTACAACTAGTCATTCTCTTCAGAAAAAGAAGCACAACATTCGCATTCCACAAAACTAAGAGCTAGCATGGTAAAGTAGAGGAAATAGAAATCACCATGTTTTACATTCCAATTTTTCAAACACCCAACTTGAAAGAAACAGAAATTGAGTACTGCGAATAAGCTAGAAAGTTCATCAATGGCGGTGTTGTGATGGGTAAACTGGAGTGGAGCAAGGGCTAGAGCTAGAGAGGTAGCCCGCCCATGGCTGCATTGATAATCCATTGAGCGGGTGCCAGAACCCAAGAAATAAAATCTTACGAATACAAACCAATTTCCCCAATCATATCAACACTGCTAATCCCAAATTCCCAAAATCTACTGCATATAAATTTAAAAAATAAAATCACTTGGACCAAAACTAGAGAGAGAGAGAGAGAGAGAGAGTTTTGCCTTGTGGGAGATGGGAGAACTGGACTGGACACTGGAGCGGAGAGAGTAGAGAGAGACGAGCGAGCTAGTGCGGGTTACGTTGAAGAGGGTGGAGGGGCTGGTCGGGAGGGAGGTTTTGTTTTCAGTATTTTATTTTTTTATTTTTTTAATTTTGCTTTTAATTGGAGGATATTATTGGAATTTAAGGTCCAAAAAGTACAATTAACTACGGGTGCAACTCGGGTGGGGTAGATGGTCAATTCAACCCTAACTCAACATTCCTAATTCGGATTTGAGCTGAGTTCGGATTCATGTGGGTTCATTCGAGTTTGGATTTAAATTAGGTTTGGATTGGATTTAAATTGGGTTCAAGCTTATTCAAGTTGGATTTGGGTTTGCCTAACTTTATCAAGTTTAATCTTGTAACACATTATTTTATAAGATAAATCTCAAATTTTGAACCAACGTCAAAATTATTTACAATTCAATTTTGCACATCATCATCCATACAAAAGATAAACCAAATAGTGTGAGCGCATTTCTAAAGTTTTAACCATGTAAATTTGAAATTAAATTATAAGACAATATCAAAGTTTTAACCAAGACATCACTATCTCGGGACTCCCACTATCTCATTCATTGTTCAAATGAAAACTAAACAATAAACTTCAGGTATATGAAGCATAACTGATAATATGTTCATGAAAAATTCGGGCTAGAAATTGGGTTGGATTTGGGTTGACATGGGCAGGCAAAACATCAACCCAACCCGACCTCATGGGCAGGTTTTTACTTCATTCTAACTCGTCGATTGGATATGAAATTAGATTGAGCATAAGGGGATTCAGGTTGATACAACCCAAGTTGCACCCTCTAAAATGAAGGGTTGAATTTCGATATTTACTGGGGTTTATTCGGAAAAACTCTTTCTTTGTTAACTGGAATGTGGAGGGCCTTTTGCGCAAAAATTGCAAAGCGCCTGGGGTTTTAGAAATTTTTTGCATGTATTGCTTTCTGGTAGATTTTCATGTCTTATTGGTGAATCGAGCTGCAGAAGCTGAGAGAGTAATTTCTATTTTCCTTGCAATTCATTACTTTTATGCTGCTGCTCATTCCACTTAAATAACATATATTCTTAATTACTGTTACAAAAATTAATTTCTGATTTTCAATCTGTTCAAACTTCATAATTTCATATATTTTTGTATGCCTTCAATCTACATAGTTACTTCATATGTATATTATATGAGTTTTTTTTTTATTAACGCTCCACATATTTTTGAATACACCCCATAATAAAGTTTATTATTAAAAAAGCCATATATTCTAATATGTAATGACTATTTAGGCCTCATAAGCAGTGGCGAAGCCAGGATTTCTCGAGGGGGGGGGGGGCGCACACAAAGAAATGCAAGGTTAAAGAAAAATGGCAACAACTAAATCTTTTTATATGGTAATGTTTTCCATAATTAAATAATACAAACAAATTACAATTGTTGCCGGCGAGGTTTCATGTCATGAAAACGTCGCATAATAGGCTCATTATCAATACAAGCAAATACATCTTTCTCAATGTAAACAAGCATGCTATCACTCAACCATTGATCTCCCATTTTGTTACGCAATGGTGTTTTCACAATCTTCATAGCAGAAAAAGCTCTCTCCACCGAAGCGGTTGCAACTGGTAACACCAAAGCCAATGTAAGAAGCTTATACACTAACATATAGCTTTCAGACCTCCCTTTCTTCACTAACTCTTTTGCAAGATCACTAATTCCTCTCAATGATGAAAACTCACTATGCATCTTCATATCATGAATGTAATTGTCAAGTTGAATTGGAAGATTCATGAGGTCCATATGATCAAAATCTTGAGGATAAAGTTGGGCTAAACGAACAATTTTTGCTTTGTCAAAAGATGCAAAATTATTCACCGGACTCAAACATGCCATACAAAGAAGTAACTCGGTGTTTACCTCATTGAAGCGATCATTCAATTCCTTTAGTTGCATATCAATGACTTGAAAATAGAGGTCCACACGATAGTAATGGAAGTTTGTGATTTTTGGAGCTTTACGCCTTGATTTTCCAGGTAGGAAATGCAAATCCTCCATGTTAGGAACGACAATATCATGCTCCTCACAAAACTTTTCTACATCATGAAACAAATCCCCAAAGTCATCATCTCTCAAGGATTGTAGTCTTTGCTTCCTCACAAAACTTTTCAATTACTTCTCCTTTTTTATTCACATAACGCAATACCACCGCCATTTGCTCTTTAGTGGAAGCATCACGTGATCCATCAACCAAGAGAGAAAAAAATGTACCTTCCATATCTTTAGTGATTGCATTAATAGTTTCAATAGCACAAGCACGAACAAGATCCTTTAGTGATGGCATGATGTGAGATTTAGGTTGACAAGGTTCCTTTTGGAGGTAGTATCTACGAATTGCTTCACGATAATTGAGTGGATAATCAAGCATTCGACGTCTCAGTCCAGGGTCTGCATGAAGATTAGCTAATATTTCATCTAACTCAGTAATCTCACCTTGTTGTGCATTACCCGAAATACTAGAAGGAGGACTAGTAGGAGGAATATTTGAAGATGGAGGAGGACTACCCGGAATATTTGAAGGAAGAGGATGACTATCCAGAATATTTGGAGAAGGATTTAAGCATTGTTTCTTATAATACCTTTCCATTACGCAACTGTATAACGAAAGAAAAACAAATATATCTTAGACTCTTAGTCCTATAGTAGAAAAACAAAAAATTGTAGTCAATAATCAATTAGGGTTTGAAATAAATTAAAATTTTACCTTAATTGGAATTTGTAGTATAATAGTATTCAAATTAATAATCTATAATCAACAACCATATAATGTATAACCCTATATCCTACATCAATTAAACAAAAATTTGTATTCAATAATCAATTAGGGTTTGAAGTAAATTAAAATTTTACCTTGATTAGAATTTGGAGCAGATATCCTTAGTGGCCAACAACTCACCGAACAAGAAAAGAAAAATGGAGTGGGGTTGGGGATGAATGAACAGTGCACTGGGGGTGGGTGGGTTGCTGCTGGGGCCTAGGAATGAGAAAGGGGATCGGGTTTGGGGGGTGGAAACTAGAAATGGGGATTGGGGACCAGTGGTCCCCCGTTTAGATCTGATTTTTTTTTAGTCTAAAACGACGCCGTTTTGTAAAAAAAAAAAATTTTACCAGGCCCAAAACGACGTCGTTTTGGCCTGGTTTTAAAAAAAAAAAAAAAAACCCAGATTTGCAGCACCGCGCTGCTCCTCCATTTCCGGCGGTCTCCAGCCTCCAGGGGGGTTCGGGGCTTCTCAGTGGCTAGGTTTTCCGGCGAGTGGAGGGGCGACCGCCCTCCCTCGCTCCTTAGCAGCTTCGCCCGTGCTCATAAGGTTTTAAAAATAAAAAATCTAAATACACCCTAAATTAACTTCATGTGTATATAGATTATTTCTCTTCTTCAAGCTCTTAAAGCAACTCTCACCCTCTATTGTAGAACAAAACCCTAATCAATAAAAGTACAAACACATTGATTGAAAAAAAATTAAAACATGACTGACAGTAAAGCTGCAACTTGATTGATATCTTGATAAAGGTGAGTTTTCATTCCCTTTATTTGCTTAATATAATTCTTAGAGTTTTGCTCACTAGTAGCTTCATATAGATGTGTATGAATGATATCCTTAAAAATAGTGTAGTTGATGATACGGTACCATAAACCCTAAATAGCATCATAATTCCTAACTTTTCTAAACTTTCATTCTTCCTCACCCCTGGTTGCATGTTTTGGGATTACACATAAGTAAAAAAAAAAGAAAAACAAAAAGAATAGAAGATAAAACATGTATTTGAACCTAGGATGTGAAATGTGTGGGGTGCATATAGAAAATGTGGGCTGTATGTAGAAAATAAGGAGTATGAAGGTAGTATGAAAAAGTATGTGGGATGTATTAAGATAAATTTTAATTGAAAAAATAAATATGGAGTGTATTCAACAATATGTGGGGTGTTAATAACGAAACCCATGTTATATTTGTGCGTACAATTGAACGTATTAATAAAACAACTCAAATATCGATAATTTCAGTAAAATGTTGATAGGTCAGTCCAATATCAATATCTGACCAATTTGATAGATTTTAGAGATATTTCGATGGAAATTTCAATGCAAGTTCGATCATAAGATTTCTTATAGTTGTTAGTCAATATCTGAAAGGCAATAAAAACAAACAATTGTCTCAACTACCATGCATGTGTTTGTAATTTTTAATTAAATAACTTATCTCTTACCATGTAGTAAAAAAAAGAACGAATATCCAACTCAAATAGAGTAATTTGGGAAGTAAAAAAAAAAAAAAAATTGGAATAGGGCACGATCGGTACGGTACTGCCGATTATTACAAAAAGCATCGGGGCAGTACTACTGATCCTCACATTCGACAGTCGGTAAAAAACTACCGATCGTCTCCATTTTCAAAATTTGTTTCTTGTTTTACGGTTTTAGTTTTTCTTTCTTTTTTTGTTTTGTTTTTGTTTTTCTATTCCTTGCCATAACACCACATTTTCGCTCTCTCTTCACATTCTACAAAATATGTTTTTCCGTGGCAAAATCTCTTATAGTTCATGTGTAAACACTCTAAAATAAAGATATAAAACCGAAATCTAAAGAATTTTGAATCTAAAGAAATGAGTTCAAAAATACTTGTATATCGTACTCATCTCATACAAAGGGTATAGTATTCAAGAAAAAATTTGTTGCTTTCATAGATTTTCACTGCTCGCCACACTCCATCAATTCCGAGACTCTTCAAAGTGACTATGGTGTGCAATACATGGTGGTGGCGCGTGAGGTGGGGATGATGGTGACACAGATTAAAATATATCTTATATTACCGAAATATCGAGATGTTCTTATATTAACACCATTTCGATATTCCGTAAAACAGATTGCCGAGCAATCACTAGAAAGCATGGCTATCTATACAGATATCTTCAAAACTTCGTGAGATATTTCGCAAAATCGAGCACTTCGTAATATTTTGATACACGCCGGGTCCAATATCAATATCCGCCAATCCGAGTAGATTTTAGAGATATTTCATGGAAATTTCAATGCAAGTTCGCATCATAAGATTTCTTATACTTGTTAGTCAATATCCGAAGGCAATAAAACAAACAATTTGTCTCAACTACCATGCATGTGTTTGTAATTTTTAATTAAATAAACTTATCTCTTACCATGTGGTAAAAAAAGAACTAATATCCAACTCAATGAGTAATTTAGGAAGTAAAAAAAAAATTTCGACTGGTAAGTACCCATCGCAGACGGTGATCGCCGATTATTACAAGAAGACTAAGTAACTACTGATCCTCACATTCGACAGTTTCAGAGAGAACTACCGATCGTCTCCATTTTCAAAAATTTGTTTCTTGTTTTACGAAGTTTTAGTTTTTCTTTGTTTTGTTTTGTTTTTCTATTCCTCGCTCATAACACCACATTTTCATCTTCACATTCTCTACAAAAATATATTTTTCCGTGCAAAATCTCTTATAGTTCATGCGGTAAACACTTAAAATAAGATATGGTAAACCGAATCTAAAGAATTTTGAATCTAAAGAAATGAGCTCCTAAAATACTTGTATATCGACTCATCTCATACAAGGGTATAGTGAAAGATAAAATAATTACATCAAGAAAATTTAAACGCTTATAGATTTCACCGACCTCGCGACTCCACTCACCTGGTGACTCTTCAAAGAAACACGATGCTGCATTGAAAATGAAAACAAGCATCAAGAAACTAGTCTAGGTTAGCTACTTCCTCTATACTCATAACAAGCATTAGTAATACAAATTCACATTCTTTGCTCCATCAACTGCCTTTGTCGCGATTGTACATGCAAGGATCTCTTCAGCAACGAAAAAGCTACGTTTACATTGTCATCGGATATAAAAAACGAGTAAATAGAACTTAGATTTACCTTGACAATACGTTGTGGCAGCGTTAAATCGCTTCACTGCGGGCACGAGCTGCTTGAATATATTCATGGTAGCACTTGGGAGTGGTTTTTATCATCAAAGAATCTGCAAGTCGTATAGTGCACCATTACAACTAGTCATTCTCTTCAGAAAAAGAAGCACAACATTCGCATTCCACAAAACTAAGAGCTAGCATGGTAAAGTAGAGGAAATAGAAATCACCATGTTTTACATTCCAATTTTTCAAACACCCAACTTGAAAGAAACAGAAATTGAGTACTGCGAATAAGCTAGAAAGTTCATCAATGGCGGTGTTGTGATGGGTAAACTGGAGTGGAGCAAGGGCTAGAGCTAGAGAGGTAGCCCGCCCATGGCTGCATTGATAATCCATTGAGCGGGTGCCAGAACCCAAGAAATAAAATCTTACGAATACAAACCAATTTCCCCAATCATATCAACACTGCTAATCCCAAATTCCCAAAATCTACTGCATATAAATTTAAAAAATAAAATCACTTGGACCAAAACTAGAGAGAGAGAGAGAGAGAGAGAGTTTTGCCTTGTGGGAGATGGGAGAACTGGACTGGACACTGGAGCGGAGAGAGTAGAGAGAGACGAGCGAGCTAGTGCGGGTTACGTTGAAGAGGGTGGAGGGGCTGGTCGGGAGGGAGGTTTTGTTTTCAGTATTTTATTTTTTTATTTTTTTAATTTTGCTTTTAATTGGAGGATATTATTGGAATTTAAGGTCCAAAAAGTACAATTAACTACGGGTGCAACTCGGGTGGGGTAGATGGTCAATTCAACCCTAACTCAACATTCCTAATTCGGATTTGAGCTGAGTTCGGATTCATGTGGGTTCATTCGAGTTTGGATTTAAATTAGGTTTGGATTGGATTTAAATTGGGTTCAAGCTTATTCAAGTTGGATTTGGGTTTGCCTAACTTTATCAAGTTTAATCTTGTAACACATTATTTTATAAGATAAATCTCAAATTTTGAACCAACGTCAAAATTATTTACAATTCAATTTTGCACATCATCATCCATACAAAAGATAAACCAAATAGTGTGAGCGCATTTCTAAAGTTTTAACCATGTAAATTTGAAATTAAATTATAAGACAATATCAAAGTTTTAACCAAGACATCACTATCTCGGGACTCCCACTATCTCATTCATTGTTCAAATGAAAACTAAACAATAAACTTCAGGTATATGAAGCATAACTGATAATATGTTCATGAAAAATTCGGGCTAGAAATTGGGTTGGATTTGGGTTGACATGGGCAGGCAAAACATCAACCCAACCCGACCTCATGGGCAGGTTTTTACTTCATTCTAACTCGTCGATTGGATATGAAATTAGATTGAGCATAAGGGGATTCAGGTTGATACAACCCAAGTTGCACCCTCTAAAATGAAGGGTTGAATTTCGATATTTACTGGGGTTTATTCGGAAAAACTCTTTCTTTGTTAACTGGAATGTGGAGGGCCTTTTGCGCAAAAATTGCAAAGCGCCTGGGGTTTTAGAAATTTTTTGCATGTATTGCTTTCTGGTAGATTTTCATGTCTTATTGGTGAATCGAGCTGCAGAAGCTGAGAGAGTAATTTCTATTTTCCTTGCAATTCATTACTTTTATGCTGCTGCTCATTCCACTTAAATAACATATATTCTTAATTACTGTTACAAAAATTAATTTCTGATTTTCAATCTGTTCAAACTTCATAATTTCATATATTTTTGTATGCCTTCAATCTACATAGTTACTTCATATGTATATTATATGAGTTTTTTTTTTTATTAACGCTCCACATATTTTTGAATACACCCCATAATAAAGTTTATTATTAAAAAAGCCATATATTCTAATATGTAATGACTATTTAGGCCTCATAAGCAGTGGCGAAGCCAGGATTTCTCGAGGGGGGGGGGGGCGCACACAAAGAAATGCAAGGTTAAAGAAAAATGGCAACAACTAAATCTTTTTATATGGTAATGTTTTCCATAATTAAATAATACAAACAAATTACAATTGTTGCCGGCGAGGTTTCATGTCATGAAAACGTCGCATAATAGGCTCATTATCAATACAAGCAAATACATCTTTCTCAATGTAAACAAGCATGCTATCACTCAACCATTGATCTCCCATTTTGTTACGCAATGGTGTTTTCACAATCTTCATAGCAGAAAAAGCTCTCTCCACCGAAGCGGTTGCAACTGGTAACACCAAAGCCAATGTAAGAAGCTTATACACTAACATATAGCTTTCAGACCTCCCTTTCTTCACTAACTCTTTTGCAAGATCACTAATTCCTCTCAATGATGAAAACTCACTATGCATCTTCATATCATGAATGTAATTGTCAAGTTGAATTGGAAGATTCATGAGGTCCATATGATCAAAATCTTGAGGATAAAGTTGGGCTAAACGAACAATTTTTGCTTTGTCAAAAGATGCAAAATTATTCACCGGACTCAAACATGCCATACAAAGAAGTAACTCGGTGTTTACCTCATTGAAGCGATCATTCAATTCCTTTAGTTGCATATCAATGACTTGAAAATAGAGGTCCACACGATAGTAATGGAAGTTTGTGATTTTTGGAGCTTTACGCCTTGATTTTCCAGGTAGGAAATGCAAATCCTCCATGTTAGGAACGACAATATCATGCTCCTCACAAAACTTTTCTACATCATGAAACAAATCCCCAAAGTCATCATCTCTCAAGGATTGTAGTCTTTGCTTCCTCACAAAACTTTTCAATTACTTCTCCTTTTTTATTCACATAACGCAATACCACCGCCATTTGCTCTTTAGTGGAAGCATCACGTGATCCATCAACCAAGAGAGAAAAAAATGTACCTTCCATATCTTTAGTGATTGCATTAATAGTTTCAATAGCACAAGCACGAACAAGATCCTTTAGTGATGGCATGATGTGAGATTTAGGTTGACAAGGTTCCTTTTGGAGGTAGTATCTACGAATTGCTTCACGATAATTGAGTGGATAATCAAGCATTCGACGTCTCAGTCCAGGGTCTGCATGAAGATTAGCTAATATTTCATCTAACTCAGTAATCTCACCTTGTTGTGCATTACCCGAAATACTAGAAGGAGGACTAGTAGGAGGAATATTTGAAGATGGAGGAGGACTACCCGGAATATTTGAAGGAAGAGGATGACTATCCAGAATATTTGGAGAAGGATTTAAGCATTGTTTCTTATAATACCTTTCCATTACGCAACTGTATAACGAAAGAAAAACAAATATATCTTAGACTCTTAGTCCTATAGTAGAAAAACAAAAAATTGTAGTCAATAATCAATTAGGGTTTGAAATAAATTAAAATTTTACCTTAATTGGAATTTGTAGTATAATAGTATTCAAATTAATAATCTATAATCAACAACCATATAATGTATAACCCTATATCCTACATCAATTAAACAAAAATTTGTATTCAATAATCAATTAGGGTTTGAAGTAAATTAAAATTTTACCTTGATTAGAATTTGGAGCAGATATCCTTAGTGGCCAACAACTCACCGAACAAGAAAAGAAAAATGGAGTGGGGTTGGGGATGAATGAACAGTGCACTGGGGGTGGGTGGGTTGCTGCTGGGGCCTAGGAATGAGAAAGGGGATCGGGTTTGGGGGGTGGAAACTAGAAATGGGGATTGGGGACCAGTGGTCCCCCGTTTAGATCTGATTTTTTTTTAGTCTAAAACGACGCCGTTTTGTAAAAAAAAAAAATTTTACCAGGCCCAAAACGACGTCGTTTTGGCCTGGTTTTAAAAAAAAAAAAAAAAACCCAGATTTGCAGCACCGCGCTGCTCCTCCATTTCCGGCGGTCTCCAGCCTCCAGGGGGGTTCGGGGCTTCTCAGTGGCTAGGTTTTCCGGCGAGTGGAGGGGCGACCGCCCTCCCTCGCTCCTTAGCAGCTTCGCCCGTGCTCATAAGGTTTTAAAAATAAAAAATCTAAATACACCCTAAATTAACTTCATGTGTATATAGATTATTTCTCTTCTTCAAGCTCTTAAAGCAACTCTCACCCTCTATTGTAGAACAAAACCCTAATCAATAAAAGTACAAACACATTGATTGAAAAAAAATTAAAACATGACTGACAGTAAAGCTGCAACTTGATTGATATCTTGATAAAGGTGAGTTTTCATTCCCTTTATTTGCTTAATATAATTCTTAGAGTTTTGCTCACTAGTAGCTTCATATAGATGTGTATGAATGATATCCTTAAAAATAGTGTAGTTGATGATACGGTACCATAAACCCTAAATAGCATCATAATTCCTAACTTTTCTAAACTTTCATTCTTCCTCACCCCTGGTTGCATGTTTTGGGATTACACATAAGTAAAAAAAAAAGAAAAACAAAAAGAATAGAAGATAAAACATGTATTTGAACCTAGGATGTGAAATGTGTGGGGTGCATATAGAAAATGTGGGCTGTATGTAGAAAATAAGGAGTATGAAGGTAGTATGAAAAAGTATGTGGGATGTATTAAGATAAATTTTAATTGAAAAAATAAATATGGAGTGTATTCAACAATATGTGGGGTGTTAATAACGAAACCCATGTTATATTTGTGCGTACAATTGAACGTATTAATAAAACAACTCAAATATCGATAATTTCAGTAAAATGTTGATAGGTCAGTCCAATATCAATATCTGACCAATTTGATAGATTTTAGAGATATTTCGATGGAAATTTCAATGCAAGTTCGATCATAAGATTTCTTATAGTTGTTAGTCAATATCTGAAAGGCAATAAAAACAAACAATTGTCTCAACTACCATGCATGTGTTTGTAATTTTTAATTAAATAACTTATCTCTTACCATGTAGTAAAAAAAAGAACGAATATCCAACTCAAATAGAGTAATTTGGGAAGTAAAAAAAAAAAAAAAATTGGAATAGGGCACGATCGGTACGGTACTGCCGATTATTACAAAAAGCATCGGGGCAGTACTACTGATCCTCACATTCGACAGTCGGTAAAAAACTACCGATCGTCTCCATTTTCAAAATTTGTTTCTTGTTTTACGTTTTAGTTTTTCTTTTGTTTTTTGTTTTTGTTTTCTATTCCTTGCCATAACACCACATTTCGTCTTCACATTCTACAAAATATATTTTCCGTGCAAAATCTCTTATGGTTATGTGTAAACACTTTCGGAAAATAAAGATATAAAACCAAAATCTAAAAAATTTTTTGAATCTAAAGAAATGAGTTCAAAAAATACTTGTATATCAGACTCATCTCATACGGTGGTATAGTATTCAAGAAAAATTTGTTGCTTTCTGCTGAATTTTCAACGACTGCGACTCCATCAATTTGAGACTCTTCAAAGTGACGGTGGTGTGCAAATAGTGAGTGGTGGCGGCGGTGGAGGTGGGGATGATGGTGGACATAGATTAAAATATATCTTATATTAGAAATATCGAGATGTCTCTTATATTACCGAATTATTTCTCGATATTAGTAAAATAGGATTCTGGAAGTAATCAATAGAGGTGAGTGATATCTATCTGAGGATATCTTGAAACTTGAGAGATATTCGGCAAAATCGATAATTTTTAATATTTTGATACGTCGGTCCAATATCCAATATCGCCAATCGATAGATTTTAGAGATATTTAGATGGAAATTTCAATGCAAGTTCGATCATAAGATTTCTTATAGTTGTTAGTCAATATACGAAAGGCAATAAAAACAAACAATTGTCTCAACTACCATGCATGTGTTTGTAATTTTAATTAAAATAAGCTTATCTCTTACCATGTGGTAAAAAAAGAGCAGATATCCAACTCAAATAGAGTAATTTGAGGAAGTAAAAAAAAAAAAAAATTTCGAATAGGGCCACGATCGATGCAGTACTGCCCGATTATTACAAGAAGCATCGAAGGCGAGAACTACTGATCCTCACATTCGGCAGTCGGTAGGGAGCTACGGGTCGTCTCCATTTTCAAAATTTGTTTCTTGTTTTACGGAGTTTTAGTTTTCTTTTGTTTTGTTTTGTTTTCTATTCTTGCCATAACACCACATTTTCATCTTCATTCTACAAAATATATTTTTCATTTTAAATCTTATAGTTCATGTGTAAACACTCGGAAAACCAGGCTATAAACAGAAATCTAAGAATTTTGAATCTAAAAAATGAGTTCAAAAATACTTGTATATCGAGACTCATCTCATACGGTGGTATAGTATTCAAGAAAAATTTGTTGCTTTCTATAGATTTTCAGCGACTGCGACTCCATCAATTTGGAGACTCTTCAAAGTGACGGTGGTGTGCAAATAGTGGTGGTGGCGGTGGAGGTGGGGATGATGGTGGACATAGATTAAAATATATCTTATATTACCAGAAATATCGAGATACATATTGCGAATTATTTCTCGATACTTCAGTAAAATAGGATTGCGGAGTAATCAATAGAGGTGAGGCGATATCTACTCTGAGGATATCTTAACCGAAACTTCGGAGATATTTGGCCAAAATCGATAATTCATTAATATTTTGTCGTCGGTCCAATATCAATATCATGGTCTGATAGATTTTAGAGATATTTCGATGGAATTTCAATGCAAATTCGATCAGTAAGATTTCTTATAGTTGTTAGTCAATATACGAAGAAAGCGATAAAACAAACAATTGTCTCAACTACCATGCATGTTTGTAATTTTTAATTAAATAAACTTATCTCTTACACATGTGGTAAAAAAAAAGAACGAATATCAACTCAAATAGAGTAATTTAGGAAGTAAAAAAAAAAATTTCGAATAGGGCACGATCGGTGCAGTACTGCCGATTATTACAAGAAGCATCGGGGCAGTACTACTGCTCTTGACATTCTGACAGTCGGTAGAGAGACTACCGATCGTCTCCATTTTCAAAATTTGTTTCTTGTTTTACGAGTTTTGGATTTTCTTTTGTTTTGTTTTGTTTTCTATTCCTTGCCATAACACCACATTTTCATCTTCACATTCTACAAAAATATATATTTTTAAAATTAAAAAATCTCTTACATAGTTCGTAACTGTAAACACTCGGAAAATAAAGATATAAAGCAGAAATCCCAAGAATTTTGAATCTAAAGAAATGAGTTCAAAAAATACTTGTATATCAGACTCATCTCATACGGTGGTATAGTATTCAAGAAAAATTTGTTGCTTTCTATAGATTTTCAACGATCTGCGACTCCATCGTTGAGACTCTTCCAAAGTGACGGTGGTGTGCAAATAGTGGTGAGTAGCGGCGGTGGAGGTGGGGATGATGGTGGACATAGATTAAAATATATCTTATATTACCGAAATATCGAGATGTCTCTTATATTCACGAATTATTTCTCGATATTCCGTAAATAGGATTAAAATAATCAATAGAGGTGAGGCGATATCTATCTGAGGATATCTTGAAACTTAGGAGATATTTCGGCCAAAATCGATAATTTCGGTAATATTTTGATACGTCGGTCAAATATCAATATCTATTGTCCCAGTAGATTTTAGAGATATTTGTTCATTCAATGCAAGTTCGATCATAAGATTTCTTATAGTTGTTAGTCAATGTCCCCGAGAAGGCAATAAAAACAAACAATTGTCTCAGCTCCATGCATGTGTTTTGTAATTTTTAATTAAATTAACTTATCTCTTACCATGTGGTAAAAAAAACGAATATCAAACTCAAATAGGAAGTAATTTAGGAAGTAAAAAAAATTTCGAATAGGGCCACGATCGGTGCAGTGCTACTTGGGTGTACAAGAAGCATCGGGCGTGCCCTACGATCCTCATTCGGCCGGTCGGTGAGAACTCTGGTCGTCTCCATTCCCCAAAATTTGTTTCTTGTTTCACGAGTTTTAGTGTTCTTTTGTTTGTTTTGTTTTTCTATTCCTTGCCATAACACCACATTTTCATCTTCACATTCTACAAAATATATATTTTCCGTGCAAAATCTCTTATAGTTCATGTGTAAACACTCGGAAAATAAAGATATAAAACCGAAATCTAAAAAATTTTGAATCTAAAGAAATGAGTTCAAAATACTTGTATATCGGACTCATCTCATACGGTGGTATAGTATTGAGAAAAATTTGTTGCTTTCTATAGATTTTCCTTTGACTGCGACTCCGTGATTTGAGACTCTTGCTAGTGACGGTGGTGTGCAAGCCAGTGGTGGTGGCGGTGGAGGAGTGGTGAGTGGCGGCGGTGTAGGTGGGGATGATGGTGGACATAGATTAAAATATATCTTATATTACCGAGAAATCTGAGATGTCTCTTATATTGCGAATTATTTCGATATTAGTAAAATAGGATTGCGATAATCAATAGAGGTGAGGCGATATCTATACAGGATATCTTGAAACCGAGGAGATATTTTAAACCAAAATCGATAATTTGTTAATATTTTGATACGTCGGTCCAATATCAATATCGGCCAATCGATAGATTTTAGAGATATTCGATGGAATTTCAATACAAATTGATCATAAGATTTCTTATAGTTGTTAGTCAATATCTGAAAGGCAATAAAAACAAACAATTGTCTGACTACCATGCATGTGTTTGTAATTTTTAATTAAATAAACTTATCTCTTACCATGTGGTAAAAAGAGCGAATATCCTTTCCGAATAGAGTAATTTAGGAAGTAAAAAAAAAAATTTGAATAGGGCCACGGTCAGTCTGATCTTTTTAGGTGTACAAGCATCGGGGCGAGTACCTCTGCTCACGACATTAAATGGTCGGTAGAGAACTGGAAGTCGTCTCCATTTTCAAATTTGTTTCTTGTTTACGAGTTTTGGATTTTCTTTTGTTTTGTTTTGTTTTTTCTATTCCTTGCCTTAACACCACATTTTCGTCTTCACATTCTACAAAATATATTTTAAAATTGCAAAATCTCTTCTAGTTCATGTGTAAACACTCGGACAATAAAGATATAAAACCGAAATCTAAAGAATTTTGAATCTAAAAAATGAGTTCAAAAATACTTGTATATCGAGACTCATCTCGTCTACGGTGGTATAGTATTCAAAGAAAAATTTGTTGCTATAGATTTTCCAATGACCTGCGACTCCATGTCAATTTGAGACTCTTCAAAGTGACGGTGTGTGCAAATAGTGAGTGGTGGCGGTGGAGGTGGGGATGATGGTGGACATAGATTAAAATATCTCTTATATTACCCGAAATATCGAGATGTCTCTTATATTGCGAATTATTTCTCGATATGCGGTAAATAAGTTAGCGATAATCATAGAGGTGAGGCGATATCTATCTGGAATATCTTAAAACTTGGCGAGAGTGTTTAAGCCAAAATCGATAATTTTGTTAATATTTTGTCGTCGGTCCAATATCAATATCGCGTGATAGATTTTGAAATTCTTCCGATGGAAATTTCAATGCAAGTTCGATCATAAGATTTCTTATAGTTGTTAGTCAATATACGAAAGGCAATAAAAACAAACAATTGTCTCGACTACCATGCATGTGTTTGTAATTTTTAATTAAATAAACTTATCTCTTACCATGTGGTAAAAAAGAGCGAATATCAACTCAAATAGAGTAATTTAGGAAGTAAAAAAAAATTTGGAATAGGAAGACACGATCGATTGCGTTCTTAGGTTATTACAAGAACCATAGGAGGCATTACTCTCTGATCCTCACATTCGACGATCCCGGTAGAAAACTACGTCGTCTGCATTTTCAAAATTTGTTTCTTGTTTTGAGTTTTAGTTTTTCTTTTGTTTTGTTTTGTTTTCTATTCCTTGCCACTTAACACCACATTTTTCGTCTTCACATTCTACAAAATATATTTTTCCGTGCAAAATCTCTTGCCAGTTCATGTGTAAACACTCGGACAATAAAGATATAAAACCGAAATCTAAAGAATTTTGAATCTAAAGAAATGAGTTCAAAAAATACTTGTATATCGGACTAAATAAATACGGTGGTATAGTATTCAAGAAAAATTTGTTGCTCTATAGATTTTCAACGACACTGAAACTCCGTCAATTTTGAGACTCTTCAAAGCTGGTGGTGTGCAAATAGTGGTGGTGGCGGTGCAGGGGAGTGGTGAGTGGCGGCGGTGGAGGTGGGGACAGTGGTGTATAGATTAAAATATGTCTTATATTGCGAAATATCAAGATGTCTCTTATATTGCGAATTATTTCGATATTAGTAAATAGGATTACCGATAATGAATAGAGGTGAGGCGATATCTATCACGGGATATCTTGAAACCAGAATATTTGGCAAAATCGATAATTTATTAATATTTTGATAAATCGGTCGATATCAATATACGCCCAATCATTAGATTTTAGAGATATTTAGATGGAAATTTCAATGCAAGTTGATCATAAGATTTCTTATAGTTGTTAGTCAATATACGAAAATGATAAAAACAAACAATTGTCTATTACCATGCATGTGTTTGTAGTTTTTAATTAAATAAACTTATCTCTTACCATGTGGTAAAAAAAGAACGAATATCAACTTAAATAGAGTAATTTTAGGAAGTAAAAAAAAAAAAATTTGGAATAGGGCTGATCAGTGCAGTCTTGCCGATTATTACAAAGCATAGAGAGCGTCTTGATCCTCACATTCGACGATCGGTAGAAAATATTTGGGTCGTCTCCATTTTCAAAATTTGTTTCTTGTTTCACGAGTTTTAGTTTTCTTTTGTTTTGTTTGTTTTTCCTATTCCTTGCCACCAACACCCATTTTCGTCTTCATTCTACAAAATATATTTTTCGTGCAAAATCTCTTATAGTTCATGTGTAAACACTCGGAAAATAAAGATATAAAACAGAAATCTAAAAATTTTGAATCTAAAGAAATGAGTTCAAAAAATACTTGTATATCGAGACTCATCTCATGCGGTGAAATAGTATTCAAGAAAAATTTGTTGCTCTATGGATTTTCAAGCGACTGCGACTCCATCAATTTGAGACTCTTCCAAAGTGACGGTGGTGTGCAAATAGTGGTGGTGGCGGTGGAGGTGGGGATGATGGTGGACATAGATTAAAATATGTCTTATATTGCAGGAAATATGAGATGTCTCTTATATTGCGAATTATTTCTCGATGGCTCAGTAAATAGGATGTGATAATCAATAGAGGCGATATCCTATACGAGGGATATCTTGAAACTTGGCGGAGATATTCGGTAAAATCGATAATTTGGTAATATTTTGATACGTCGGTCCAATATCAATATCTGTGTCGATGGTTTTGAGATATTTAGATGGAAATTTCAATGCGAGTTGATCGTAAGATTTAGCATAGTTGTTAGTCGATATGCGAAGGCAATAAAAACGACAATTGTCTCAACTACCATGCATGTGTTTGTAATTTTTAATTAAATTAACTTATCTCTTACCATGTGGTAAAAAAAACTAGAATATCAACTCAAATAGAGTAATTTAGGAAGTAAAAAAAAAAAAAAATTTGAATAGGGCACGATCGGTACGGTACTGCCGATTATTACAAGAAGCATCGGGGCAGTACTACTGATCCTCACATTCGACAGTCAGTAGAGAACTACCGATCGTCTCCATTTCAAAATTTGTTTCTTGTTTCACGAGTTTTAGTGTTTCTTTTGTTTTGTTTTTGTTTTCTATTCCCTTGCCATAACACCACATTTTCATCTTCACATTCTACAAAATATATTTTCCGTGCAAAATCTCTTATAGTTCATGTGTAAACACTTTCGGAGAAATAAAGATATAAAGCAAAATCTAAGAATTTTGAATCTAAAGAAATGAGTTCAAAAAATACTTGTATGAGACTCATCTCATACGAGTGGTATAGTATTCAGAAAAAATTTGTTTGCTTTCTATGAATTTTCCAGCCGACCTGCGACTCCATCAATTTGAGACTCTTCAAAGTGACGGTGGTGTGCGAGTGAGTGAGGTGGTGGCGGCGGTGGAGAGGAGTGGTGGTGGCGGTGTAGGTGGGGATGATGGTGGACATAGATTAAAATATATCTTATATTACCGAAATACGAGATGTCTCTTATATTGCGAATTATTTCTCGATATTAGTAATAGGATTCTGGAAATGTCCAGTAGGGTGAGCGATATCTATCTGAGGATATCTTGAAACTTCAGAGATATTTAAATAAAATGGAAATAATTTCGGTAATATTTTTTGATCTTTGTCGGTCAATATCAATATATTGTCGATAGATTTTTAGAGATATTTAGTGGAATTTCAATGCAAGTCGATCATAAAGATTTCTTATAGTTGTTAGTCGATATCACGAAGGCAATAAAAACAAACAATTGTCTCGTGCAAGTAAATGTGTTTGTAATTTTTAATTAAATAAACTTATCTCTTACCATGTGGTAAAAAAAAGAAACGAATATCCAACTCAAATAGAGTAATTTAGGAATAAAAAAATTTCGAATAGGGCACGATCGGTGCAGTGCTGGCAGGTTATTACAAGAAGCATCGGAGGCAGTCTTCTGCTCGACATTCGGCAGTCGGTAGAGAACTCACAGGTCGTCTCCATTTTTCAAAATTTGTTTCTTGTTTCACGAGTTTTAGTTTTTCTTTTGTTTTGTTTGTTTTTCTATTCCTTGCCATAACACACCCATTTCGTCTTCACATTCTACAAAATATATTTTCCGTGCAAAATCTCTTCTAGTTCATGTGTAAACACTCGGACAATAAAGATATAAAACCGAAATCCTAAAAATTTTGAATCTAAAGAAATGAGTTCAAAAAATACTTGTATATCGAGACTCATCTCATGCGATGGTATAGTATTCAAGAAAAATTTGTTGCTTTATAGATTTTCAATGACTGCGACTCAATCAATTTGAGACTCTTCAAGAAGCCAGCGGTGGTGTGCAAATAGTAGTGGTGGCGGCGGTGGAGGTGGGGATGATGGTGGACATAGATTAAAATATCTCTTATATTCACAGAAATATCGAGATGTCTCTTATATTCTCAGAATTATTTCGATATATAGTAAAATAAGTTCTTTGATAATCAATAGAGGTGAGGCGATATCTATCTGAGGATATCTTGAAACTTGAGAATATTTCGGCAAAATCGATAATTCGGTAATATTTGCAATCGTCGGTCCAATATCAATGTCGCTGTCGATAGATTTTAGAGATATTTGATGGAAATTTCAATGCAAGTTCGATCATAAGATTTCTTATAGTTTTATTTAGTCAATATCTGAAAGGCAATAAAAACAAACAATTGTCTCAACTACCATGCATGTGTTTGTAATTTTTAATTAAATAAACTTATCTCTTACCATGTGGTAAAAAAGAACGAATATCCAACTCAAATAGAGTAGTTTAGGAAGTAAAAAAAAAAATTTGGAATAGGGCACGATCGAGTGCATGATCTTGCCCAGATTATTACAACAAACATCGAACGAGTACTGCGTCCTCCACATTCGGCAGTTGGTAGAAAACTACAGGTCGTCTCCATTTTCAAAATTTGTTTTTTGTTTCACGAGTTTTAGTTTTCTTTTGTTTTTGTTTGTTTTTCTATTCCTTGCCATAACACCATTTCGTCTTCACATTCTACAAGAAATATATTTTTAAAACGAAAAATCTCCTGTGGATTCATGTGTAAACACTCGGAAAATAAAAAGATATAAAACCGAAATCTAAAAATTTTGAATCTAAAGAAATGAGTTCAAAAAATAACGTATATTAGACTTCATGCCTCATACAGTGGTTCCGGTGGAGACGACGTGCACGCACGAAGTTGGTGGTGGCGAGAGTTGAATAGCGCTTTAAAATTACCGAATGCATACTCCTAGGTCCTCCTGCAAGATAATAGTATAGGGTATCATGGATTGTAATTTTTGTTTTGAATTTTCGTATTGTGAATTGGTTGGCAGCAGCAAGAGATTACTTTGATGTACATTCAATCCTTGGAAATCGATCCAGCTACTTGAAAATTAAATAGTATTCAAGAAAAATTTGTTGCTTTCTATAGATTTTCCTTTGACTTCTTGGCTCTATCAATTAGAGACTCTTCAAAGTGGCCGAGTGGTGGCGGCGGTGGCGGTGGGGATGATGGTGGACATAGATGTGCTTGTAGTTGTCCACACTAATCATGCATTTTAAATGTAAGTGTTTTAGCTGAATAAATTTGTATTTAGTTTCAGTTTTACAGGTTTTAAATGTGAGCCATTGGATTACATTCCAATTGAACTGGCTAAGATGTAATCTTAGACTTTGTGACTTGTGTTGACACATGTAGCTTTATCTTATAAGAGTAGATTGCATGAATAGTTGGTTTTTGAGTTTTGTATCACAGAGTGGTAAATATACTTCACACACGTTTTGTGTGAAGTGTGAGATAATTAATATCTTTGAGAATCTTCTCTCTGCAACTTTCCAGAAATCTTCATCACCATTTTTCAGTTTCCATTCATTACTTTGAATGGTAATTTTGTTTTCTTTTTTCCAGTTGAGCTCAAAAATACGTACTTTGAATGGTAATTTGTTTTCTTTTCCAGTTGAGCTCAAAAGTCAAATTCCCTCTAGAAGCCTTAGTTGGACAAAGCAACCTAGCTCGCTAGATATTATATAATACACCGCAGAAAATCCCAACTAAATTCGATGAACAGAATATATACACATATCCTGGAATTGACTGTTAATTGTATGCATGTATGTGTGTGTGTGTGTATATATACATACATACGCTGGAGTAAAGTCAGTTGAAATTTCTTCAACTAAATTTAAGAAGAAATTTCAACTTTTGCAGCTCAGAATCCAGTTGAAATTTCTTCTTTAAATTTAGGTGTTGCTTGTCAAGCAGGAAACGCGGAGGAGCTTCTTGTCCATTTAAACAAGACGATCAAACACACCTAAACTCCTTTTTGGACTGCAAAGCAATGAAAAAGAAGTAAGCTAGTCCACACAAGAAATTAGTGAGAGAATGGCAGAAGAGTGCAGTCAGCACAGCGCCGACAAGATTAAACCTTTTTCAGAAAGTAGGGTTCAACTGCTCCGGGGGAGTTCGACAAGAACTTGTGTGTACCTCGAAGGGGGTGGGCGCATGGGAGGCCCCTTACTGAGGGATGCCGATGCAATGGAAGAAAGTGACATGAGGAGCTCAAGTATGGGTTAAGCAAGTGCAAGATGTTGCTCATGATGCAGAAGATCTTCTAGATGAATTTGCAATTCTCCAAGCTTATAACAATCAAGGCCACCAACTGCTTACTGTCCGTATAGGCTTTGTGGCTGTGTCAAGGCAGCTCATTACCGGGTTGCTTTGGAGTTACAGAGCATCAACACCCAGTCGACATATTTTGCGGTCTATAAAGACTTCTTCCAAAGCTTAATGCTGCCAAAGTTCAATAATTACCAATCAGGTAACAATTCATTAACGCTATGTATGGATTTCCTATGTTCAGTTAAAAATTATCAGGTTATCTCATTTACTCATAGCATCTAGAAGTAAGACCTGTTCCAGACCCCAAGGGGGGATGAAACATACGAAACCCTTGCTATAGTTTTATACTTAAATGACTGCGATATACTCAAATGCTATGTTCGGACAGTACAATGTTATTTTCTAACTTCTTTCTTTTATTTGCAACAGGTGACACATGGCGTGACGGCGAGGAGATGCTCTTCTTTTGAAAACGATGTTGTGGGCATGAACAAGCGTAAAAAGAAACTGGTCAGTTTGCTGGTCGAGGTAGCTCGGTTGTAGTAGTTTCAGTCACTGGAATGGGAGGTATGGGGAAGACCACCTTGGTGAAGAAAGTCTACGATGATGATGAAGTGAAAAAACATTTCAAGCCCCGCTTGGATCACGGTTTCTCCAATCTTTTTCAGGTAGAGGATCTCCTTAAGACCAACAGTTCACAAACTCTTTAATGCACTCAGGAGGCCAGTTCCAGAAGGCGTGGGCGACAAGAACAGCAATGAATTGAAAGCAATAATTAAGAACTTTCTGCAGAAAGGAGAATTACCTCATTATTCTTGATGATGTATAGCATGCCAACGTATGAGGAAACTGTCAAATATGCTCTGCCCACGAGAATTTTGGCAGCAGAATCATGCTCACTACGCGTAAAGCCAATGTTGCATTCACCTCGTGCTCGAGGTCAAAAGGCAAGGTCTGTCACTTGAAGCCCTTGCCTGCAGACGAGAATCCTGGAATCTGTTCACTAAGAAGGTATTTCAGGGAAGCCATGTCCTCCTTATTTGAAGATGTGAATGTATCCTGAAAAGGTGTGAGGGGTTTGCCCCTTGCAATTGTGGCAATAAGCGGTGTACTGGCACCACGAAAGACAAGCGCAGGATGAACGAGTGGGATTTCATTGTCGCAGTCTTGGAGACTGAACTTCATGTCAATGACAACGAAGATTTAAAGAAAGTACTTTCTCTCAGTTTTTAATGATTGCCCTATTATCTCAAGGCTTGCTTCTTGTGCTTGAGCATCTTTCCCGGGGGTCATGTGATTCGCGTATGAGACTGATTCGCTTATGGATAGCGGAAGGATTTGTTGAAGCTATAGAAGGAAGAACTTTGGAGGAAGTAGCCGAGGACTACCTCAAGGAGCTGTTGAACAGAAATTTGTTGCTGATGGGAGACACCACAAGCGATGGGAGGGTCAAAACTTGTCGCATTCATGGTCTTTTGCGGGAGATTATTATTTGAAATCGAGGGATCAAAACTTTGCAGCCATAGTCAAAGACCAGAACACAATATGGCCTGATAGAAATCTGCGCCCCGTCTGTCAATACATATTGCATTGCAAACTGCACAAGTAAAGAGTCAGTTTCTCAACTTCGTTCCTTGTTTATGTTTGGGGCGGTTGCTCGGTCATCCATGAAAGAAAATGTTGCCTGGCTTTAGGCTGCTTGGGGTGTTAGATTTGGAAGCTGCACCTTTAAAGACATTTCCAAGAGAAATCCTGGACCTGTTTTATTTAAAGTATCTAAGCAGGGAAACCCAGGTCAAATTCATTCCAAGAAGCATAGGGGAATCTTCGCAACCTGCTGGGGCAGTTGGATGCCCAAAAAGACCAATGTCACCAATTTACCTCTTGAGATACTGAAGCTCCAAAAACTTCGCCATCTCCTGGTTTATGGTAGTACCATTGAATCTTATGCACACTTCTATTCCAAGGATTTGGCTTCTCCGCCCTTTCAAACATCGAGGAGAATTGCAGTCGCTGCAAAAGCTCTGCCTTTATTGAGGCAAATGATCATGGTTGTGGGATGACAATGAGGAGATAGGTAAGCAAGCAGTTGAGGAGCTTGGAATTATGAAACTGAGAAAGCAAGATGGATTGGCTTTGTGCTTGTCACTTGAAAGTTTAACCAAGCTGCGTGCGCTTTCTGTAACATCAACGGGAGAGAGTGAGGTTATTGATCTCCATCACATTTCTTCCCCTCCTCCAGTTCCTCGAGCGGCTATACTTGATAGGACGATTGGAAGAAATGCCGGGTGGATACCTTCACTTAACAGTTTGGTCAGACTGTTTTTGAAGTGGAGTCAGTTGAAAGAGAGGGATCCACTCGTCGTCTTCAAGACTTGCCCAACCTTGTTCATCTTGAATTGCTTCATGCTTGTGATAGTGACATGTTATCCTTCAAAGGGCGGGGGTTCAAAAGCTCAAGGTCCTGGGTCTCGACAAGTTTGACAAGCTCCGATGCGTGAAGGTGGAGGAGAGGAGCAATGCCCATACCTTGAGAAGCTAACAATCAACGATGTAAGAGTCGATGAAGAGGGTTCCCTCGGGAGTGAAGCACCTTACCAAACTGAAGTTACTTGAATTCTTTCAAATGCGAATGAGTTAATCTTCAAGCTGCGACTGGATCGGCGAAGACTATGGGGAAGTTCAGCATATCCCAGAAGTTTATTCGACCTATTGGAGAGATGAGGGCTGGGATGTGTATTCAATGAGAGAACTTCGGGGGAGGTAGAAAACGCTCCATCATCTGCAGCTGGAAATGTCGGAGAAATGCATGATCAACTTCGTCCTCTACGGAAAGGTTTAAATCCGATCGATAATCATTTGTATACATATGTGGATGTACAAAATTGTGAATAGGCACTGTAATGTGCAAGTAAAGTCATCAATGCAGATGAATAACTGTTGTAAATACTAGATTGCAACTCATGAGAGATGTAACTTACTGAAGAATAAGGTGCAGTATTGGTCACCAGTGTACAACTCAATATTTGTATATATATATGTATACAGAAATAATTGGAAAGACTCTTCCTACATAAGAAAGCAATTTCTTCTAGTGTCAATCATCCGTTGTGGAACCTGGTGTTCGAATGTTCACAGACACAGAAACCTTGTAGCTGGTCACTTGGCCAAGATGGGGCCTTCTTCTGAGTTGCTTGATGTCGTCCTAGTTGCATCTCAGATTTTCTTGAAGCAATGACGACAGGGTTGGTCTAGCTATTCCTTTGTACCAAAAGAGAATGAGAGCTTGAGGATGACAGATTCTACGGTTCAGAACACGATCATTTAGTTCTACAGGTCTCATGTGGTCTTAGGTTTGGATCCCATAGATGAAAAAGAAAGCATGTGTTACAGCTCACTCGTGTTCGAGAATCAAGGTCATAAAGAAAGTTGAGGTCCACCATAAAACCAAGTGACAATATGGGGTAAGCTCAATTACTTATAACACATGCCACGACCCCTCATTTCCTTGATGTGGGATTGATACTCTCATGCGCCCCCTCACGTGTGACGAATTTTCAAGCCTAGCATGTGGACAGCACCGTCGGGTGGCAGCATGGAGCAAATGCATTGTGGCCATTGGGCTTCACCGCGAGGACAACTTTGCTACGATACCATGAAGAAAGGATGAGTTCCTATAAAACCAATTGTCAATATGAGGAAGTAGCTGATGCTTTTATAAACGCATGCAAAGATCAAACCATTTACGATATGGGATTGATACTCTCAACGAGGTCATTGACTTATGGGAAATAGGCAAAAATACTCACTATTTGCCTTTTAAAATAAAAACACTCACTTTTTGAAAATTAATCAAAACTACTCAATATCGACCTTATATCAATACAGTATCAACATATATAGTGTTGATACATTTTGTCTATATAGTGTCAATATTGGTACTTTTGATTAAATTTTAAAAAAGTGAGTGTTTATTAGAAAATGAATGGTAGTATTTTGCATTTCCAACGACTGTTAGGATTAATGTCACACATGACATACATAATTAACTTCAGCGACGGGATGGATGACTCTTTCGGATGAACTTATTGATTAATTTGTTAATTTATTTTAATCCCGAGATAGTGCGGTCAAACTTTAGTACATATCATTGAATAGTATGTCTTGTTAAGCGGTTAAAAAAAGATGGGTTAAATTTATAGCAAATTAGCGGAGAACCGTTGAATAGTAAGAAGTCTCATCGAAAATTTTCCGTATAATGGATGGACCATTGAATAGTAAGTAGCAATCAAAATTTTCCATATACAAGACAAACTTCCACTTCAGTAAATTCACCACGCAAACATTTTAATAAAAATGCTTATATTAATTTGGTTCTCTGTTAATCTTCTTAATTTACTTGTCAAGAATGGTTATGATGTAAGACAACATATATATGCATATAGATATATATGTATATATACACCATATATATATCATATATATACACACACATATATATATGTATGTATGTGTGTGTGTCATCTCAACATGGTGTGTGTGTATAATGTCAACATGGTGTGCGCAATATCAACATGGGGCTTGGATAAACATGAATAGTTTGCCTACTCACACATATGCTGTCTTCCTTATCCTTATGCATTGCCTTGGAATGAAATATCACTGACCTCAAAAAAACAATTGCATACCAGTCAGTATCAACCATGTCACACGGAAGAAAATTTGGGATGAATTTATTTTGTGGAAAGTGCACACCACCTGTTCGATATTAAACTTCACTGAAACTTCTGATGTCCCTGCAGCTCTAGTCTGAAGGAGGAGACTTGTTCTGTTTGCTTCATGAATTTCCAGTCGCTTTTACTTGCTGAATCTGATAGTTACTTACTTAACCGTTAATGCTAACTATATTATATATAAATATATATGTTGCCTTGGTTGTGTATAAAACTGCAGGATTGAGCTCTCAGTGGACTTACTTGGATGGATGCACCTAGCCAAATGCATGGATTGGATGCAGCCCAGAAGCCAATATGTCTTTCTGAAATCGATACAATTTCAGAGTGACATTCGCCCGATCCATACTAATGGCAGAGAGTTCTGTATGTTTTTGTGCTGGAGAAGCTTGCAACCATTTTCGAAAATGAGGTGTGTTCCGGGGTTCGAGAAAGAAGCTGTCTATCTGAGAGGAGAGTTGGAAAGGATAGAAGAGCTACGAGGACCCCATAGAGGCAGCTGCAGGAAGCGACCGAGGAGCTCAAAGAGTGTGGGTTAGGCAAGTAAGAGATATTGCTCATGAAACTGAGGACGTTCCTGAACAATTCGCTCTTCTACAAGAAGAGCATGATCATGATCATGATCATGGCCATGGAATTTTGGCTCTCTGCGCAGGTTGGGTTGCTGTATTAAGAATGCTCAAAGCTGGTTATCGGATTGCTTCCGAGTTACAAGCCATCAACTCAAGAATCAAAGAGATTGGCGAGGTTCACAGGAGACTTTGTCACAAGTTCAGCAAGGCTGACGACAGTGCAGGAAATACATGGCAAGACCGTCGAGAGATGCCTTCTTTGGACAAGTATGATCTTGTTGGCCTTGAGGAGCCAAAAGTCAACTGGTGGGGTGGCTGTTCAGGCACTTCTGGCCATAGTAGTTTAAATTAGCTGGAATGGGAGGAATGGGGAAGACCACCGTGGCCAAGCAAGTCTACGATGATCCAGAAGTCAAGAAACATTTCAAAGTGCGCGCATGGATCACTGTTAACCGGTCATTCAAATTTGGCGACGTACTTAGGGCTTGCTTAGTTCAACAACTTTTAAAGCAATCAGAAGACAAGTTCCACAGATGGTGACGAACATAGTTAACAACCAGCTCAAGACAATTAGGAGTTGCTGCAAGAAGCGGAGGTACCTGATTGTTCTGGATGACGTATGGCACCTGTATGAAGATGGGATGCTATCAAATATGCTGCCGAACAATGTGGTGTGGCGTGAATTATACTCACTACGAAAATCAGATGTAGCCACTACCACTGCAGGTGTACTATCTGAAGGTAAGGCCTATGACTTAAAGCCCTTGCACTCCTTCAGAGTCTTGGGATCTCTCTTTTGCAGAAAGGCGTTTCAACGGAACAAATGCCCTCCCATTTGGAGAATTTGTACCTACATCTTAAGAAAATGCGAGGACTTCCCCTTACCATTTGTCATAATCAGTGGTGTGCTGGCAACAAAAGATACACGTAAATTGGCCGAGTGGGATGTGGTTGCTCGCAGCCTTGGGGCTGAAATTGAGGGCAACGACAAGCTCAATGATTTAAAAAAGTTCTTTCCCTCAGCTTCAATGATTTGCCATACTTCCTCAGAGTCCCTGCTTCTTGTACCTGAGCATCTTTCGGAGGATCATCTGATCGAGACGCATGAGACTGATCCGGTTATGTAGCAGAGGGGTTCATAGAAGCAAGGAGGGAAAACACTGGAAGAAGTAGGAGATGACTATCTGCATGAACTCTTGAATAGAAGCCTAATGCAAGTGGCAACTACACCAGATGGAAGGATCAAAACATGTGAATCCATGACCTATTGCAGAGATCATCATCTCCAAGTCAAGAGATCAGAACTTCACCACAATTTTGAAGGAACAAAGCTTGCAATGGTCTGAAAAAGCCGGCGCCTATCGATACATGGCACGCTACAAAATGTTCAGCCAAACAGGTCAGTGTCCCAACTGCGTTCCCTGTTCATGTTCGGTGTCACTGAAAAGCCATCCATCCTAGATTATTCCCGAGCGGCTTCAGGCTGCTAAATGTGTTAGACTTTCAAAACTCACCTCTGGAGAAATTTCCAGTTGAAGTGGCGGACTTGTATTATTTGAAATATCTAAGCTTGAGGGAAACAAAGGTGAAAACTGTTCCGAGATCTATTAGGAAGCTTAAGAATCTGAAACTCTGGACCTTAAGCATTCCAGAATCAATGAACTTCCTGTTGAGATACTGAAGCTCCAGAGACTACGCCATCTTCTGGTATATCGGCATGAGTTTGTAACCTACGAACATTTTCATTCAAAAGAATGGCTTTAAGGTCATGCAAATATCGGGGTTCTGCAAGCATTACAGAAGCTTTGTTTAAGTAGAGGTAAACCAGATGGCCGAACCATAATAAAGGGAGCTAGGCAAGCTAAAGTCAACTGAGGAGGTTAGGCCTCTTAAAATTGAGAAAAGAAGATGGCAAGGCTCTGTGTTCATCTATCGAAAAGCTGACGAATCTTTGTGCCCTGTCTATGGCTTCAGTCAAAGAAGACGAGATCATTGATCTTCAACACCTTTCTTCTCCTCCTTTGTTGCTTCAGCGGCTGTACATGAGAGGACGTTTGGACGCATTGCCCCATTGGATTCCTTCTCTTCCCAGCCTAGTAAGATTGTCTCTAAAATGGAGTAGGTTAAGGATGATCCGCTCATCTATCTCGGTACATTCCTAATCTTGTTCAACCTCGAATTATGTCAAGCATTCGTTGGAGACAGATTGTGCTTCAGAGACTGATGGGTTTAGGAAGCTCAAGATTCTAAGCCTCAACAAATTAGATGAACTGAGATGCATACAAGTGGAGATGGGCGCAATGGCTTGTCTTGAAAAGCTAAGCATCCAACGGTGTAAGCTCCTGGAGAATGTACCCTCCGGCATTGAGCATCTGACAGGATTGAAGGTTCTCGGTTTTCTGGTATGCCAGTGGATTTGATGAAGGCGATTAAAACTAGATGGAAAAGATAATTCCAAAGTCTCACACATCCCGGAAGTTTATTCACTGGAGAGAAGGGGGTGGGAAGTGTACTCCATAGAGAGCATGACGGATGGGAGTACTGTCCCTGCCTAACGCCCCTTTAGCGATGAACTTCAAACTCGTTGGAAGTCCTGGAAGTAATACTTACTCGTGCTGCTGGGATTGGGAATGGGGCCTGTAGATACCAATGTATATACTTGTATATATAAATACTTGTAAATCCGTCGTAATGTGATGTAGTTGGATCAGAGAGATTACGCAACCGGGTTGGGTAATCCGTAATGCCAGGGCACTCTTGTACACAGAAGAACTAGGTTTACGTTTGCAGTAGGTGGTCTGTAATGTATAGCAGCAGTTGTAAAAATTAAGATTTGGAGACTTTTTGATGTGTTGCTTAGTTTTAATGCCATGTAAGTCTGCTTCCGCACAACATCGTCAACCACGGATGCCTTCCCCAGTAACTGTAAGATAATGTGTATGTTGCGTGCGTGTCCAGCGCTCAAGGGTGGGGTGGACATATGGGATGCTCAAGAAGTTGATACATTGAAGCTTTAGCAGTGGTGAAGGCAGTGAAATCAGCCATTGATCGGTAATTCAACGAATTGTTCTCATAACACTCGCTCTCTGTTTCGTTTCTCCTTCTCCATCGCACTTGTGTCGAGTAGAGGTCACTTTATAGTTCAATTTTCCGGTAGTGTTATGATTTGAAACGGGTAACCAGATTCTATAGCTTCAACTCTCAGGATGAAATGGCTGTATTCGGCCTGGTTCCTAGTAAGAAGAACAAAACGTATACGCGCATTGCAGTTCAGTTCGAAACGCAAGGTGCATATTGTTTCTACGCTCTTATGCAGTGTGTGCCGTAAAAAAACCAGTTTGGTTCGAGTTGTGTACAACCAAAGATTTACAGTCCGTTTATGTCGCCAAGCGACACATTATCGAAAACATGAGGATATGTTCAAAAACCTGTCGAGAAGAAGATACTTTCAAAACATATCATAAGAACATTAGCAAAAGATTCTAACCAGTAGAAGCTGCTTTTCTCTGTCTTTTATATATTGAGCAAGAATTTGATCATTACAAGGTAATGTGGAATCGTATTTATCATCCACGAGACCCGTCAAAATTTCCACCCTGAATAACCAGCGGCAGCATGTCGAAATACCTTTCCAGCTGGGGGGGAGGGGGGTTAATCATCTAAAGAATCACACCAGTGCCTAGCGCTGCCACCAAATTTGCACTGCACAGCTGATGACGACTGCTTGCATGTTGAAACATAGAATCTGAAAAACAACGGTGATACATACAAATATACAAAAATTTGAACCAAACAGGTGCAATGTTTTTTATTGTATGCTATCTCTAAATACATGAACACCCTTTTCTTAAACGCTCGAGCTAGGTCACTACAATTTCAGACTCTCGCATCTGCCTTGTCATGCCATCAAACTTCTCACATATTTGGTCTTTTTCGAGACAATCGGTTTGCAACATCAACTGTCAGAAGCTGGCCATGTCTGCTGTTTGTTAATAAACCCAAGATAGTAGCAGAATATATTGGGATCAATTACCAGCCTGTTTAGTAATATCAGAGCCTCCCGCAACAGCAAAGAGTCCTACATAACAATACTCTCACAATATAAGCAACAATTAAAAGATCGATATACAGACATGAATGTTTAACGCAGAGACATCACATGTTCCTATGGTGTCGACAAGATAAATTCAAATATTAATCTACAAGAATTCTGAGTGCAACAGTTCATATGATTCGATAATATTCTGCTAAATAATAAAAACTCGGAACTGTACACCTTTTACTAGCACACCAATTGAACTACAAATGTAGTTAATATCAATGATAACGAGACAAAAAGTAATAGTGAACTCATCTCAATTTCCGTAAAGATGAAGAAGGGAAATCAGAAACAGAGAGAGAGGACAGAAAGGGTGAATTGAAATTTCCATTACCGGAACCATTATAAAGTTACTATGATATGTTAGTGGCACTTTATTGAAAGGAAATTACACAAAAATAGAACTCAGAAAATTACTGCTCATTAATGAATGTGTGATTCTTGCATCTATCAAATTAAATTCCAAGAGGCATCAGAAATCTCGTACTCATCAATTACCTCTCTTTGAAAACCTGTGCTTGATCAGCATTAACTGCTGTGGTTCTGTATCTACCTCCGATACCAAAACTTGTAAATCAACATTAGAAAGTTTGCATCTCGAAAGAGCTTGTGACTCACAAGTATTTCAAAAACCCAGATGTTCCAGATGAGGCTAGGAAAGCCAGTAAAAGAACAGCAATTCTGCGAAGTTTCAGTTCCTGAGCGTACAATAATAGGAAAGTAGTTGATGATATTTTGTAATGCATATCATTAAACATAAACCTAAAAATGCATGGAGGTTTATGAAATGGGAGTTAACCATCACCACCTACTACTGTGTAAACTGAAGAGAAAATGAAGCAGAGATTGAAAAATCAAAAAGTTGAAGACAGAAGTGGATCCCAATTCCTTTTGAGCGAAGCAAACTATAACACTAGTTTGCAAGTAGCGCGTGAATGGGTGGGGTGATTTTCAAAGAATGCATTGCAAGATTAGAAATTTGAACAAAAAGATAGCTAGTATTAAAATACTTAAGTGCATATAGAACCCATTACCCATCTAACATTAAGTTCTGTGAAACCAAAGCTGTTATCATGGCAAGTCATTTCTGATAAAAGTTTATGTCGTCATGCATAAAGTTTGGTCTCTTGTGCCAGTACACAGAAAAAAAAAAGGAAAGTCGTTTTCTTCGACTACAGTTTTCTTCCATAAGGACACCAGATCAACCTACGCATTAATATATCTATAAGCAGGAAAAAATTTCAAGAGAAAGTGTAAGAGTAAAAAGAGAGAAAAGCAAGGGAATGCCTACCTCTAAACTATTTCCACAGCAAGCTATACAATCTGCCAATCCTTGAGGGGATCATGCTACATTTTTGGTAGCCTGAAGCATCTCGTACATTACCATCCATAGCACCAGCAGCGCCCCTCTTTATAATCAAGAACAGAACTTGACCAGTATTTTAGGACCTTCAAATCAGAACAGCACCATAAATTGTTCAGGGTTTAAGACAGGCCGCGAGGACAAGTTCAATAGGCTGCTTAAGGTAGCTCTAACAATAAGTTTTCAGGCTTCCCACAGCAAAAACAATCAAGCAGTAAAAAGAAAAGGCAACGAGTTACAGGTAAATAAAGAGCCTACGAATTAAGGTTTAAATAAAGCACAGAACCAAATGGAACACTAGCAGAAGAAGATCCGTCAACCAAGCATGCAGTGACAACAAAAGAATAATTATATCTACAAGCAGAATGGTTTGAAACACTGGTTTCAAGGTCACACAATGTTTTGAAAGGATATGCACTATACACTGTAAGGTTAAGAAATAATTATATCTACAAGCAGAAAACGTTTGAGGAATAAATAAGGGCTTTTGAAATCTATTGTGAAAAAGGGATGGATAAATTATGGGACAATCAGATTTTGGTCAGCAATATGGGCGTTGGTTCCTCTGAGATCAGGAGTTAGCATTCTTTTCTACCCGAGCTGATTGAAAGCTACAACAGTTCAGGAGCTTCAAATCTTATTATCGTAGTTTGGTTGTTGGTTGCCATTTTTTCTGCTTTCAGATGCTTTGTTACATTATGGGGTGGATATCTTCTCCTTCGTGATAGTACTCTGTTTCTCTACCAGAAATAAATAAATAAATGCATTAAATTAAATTAAATTACAAGTAGTTTACCTAAGCTCCACCCCTCATGCAACTGTAACACTAGGAAGTAAAAAGAAAACAAAATACAAAATGAACAAACCAATGATGTGGACTTACAATTCAGTAGCATATATAGAAGTTGCACGGCTTGTTTTTCGGACCTCAAAACCAACTTCCTTTGCAAGCAACTGTAGAAAAGAATTTCAAATACCGGTATCTGGCCAAACCTGTCTCCCCACGGGACTAACACTCAGAAAAAGAAAAAAAGTAACTTAGTATAAAAATTTAACAAAAAGGAACACTGCATTCTTACTTTTCTCTCTCCACAAAGGCATTACTTCTCATTACAATCATATTCATAACAGAGACTGCTTCTAGCCTTACACCTTGGTTTGTATTCTTCATGGTAGTTTGTAGGGATCACCTCAAAGAGAGGAAACCCAGTCTATCTGAAAACCAAGTTGCAATGCCATTATTCCAAACTCCATTCTTGCTTTGAGTTCGCATAAGAAAATTTCATTCCAAGTCCCTTGACCTAACATTGACCCTGAGTAGAGTGCACTGGAAGAATCAAATCGAACAGGGAATGAAACATATGCAATTACATGTATTCAAGCTCCTGCACAATAAAACAGGATACAGAAACAGAATAGGAAACAGCGTATGATATATACCTTCTCTCGAAATGCCTTTCCAGCCTTAACAGGTGCTTCAAAAACATGCTTAGTATATGTAGAATCACAGAACAAAATGACTAACCTATGCCAAAGAACTGGATTCACCAAAAAACAACAAGAACCAAGCAAGAAGAGATTAAGGAAATAATTACACTACTGAACTTAAAAAGCAACGTCATTAAATAATGACAAACAAGTGGATTAAAGTATTCTCTTTATAATCCATAATGCACAGCACAACATGGAAAGCAAGTAGATTAAAGTATTCTCTTTATAATCGACTAACCTCCTGTCAGTAAAAATAAACCAGTCACAACTATGTCATAACACCAACTCATTGAAAACTCCTTACACTATATTTTTTTTAAAACCATGGACCTATCACCTCCAGCACTCAACTACATAATTTTAATATTAATGAGTCAATATTAATGTAGAGATCCCGGATGGTCCGAGACAAGTATCCCACCAATATTTAAAAGACAATTACATATATATATCCAACTGAATTGAAGTTCCAATCTGCCAGGCCAGGTTGCACACAAGAAGTGGAATGAGTTTTCTAGAAGATGCCTCCTATAGGAAGTAAGCACAAAATTAAATCCTCCACATCTCGGAAAAATAAAATAAAATTGCATAAGTGTCCTTATAAAAGAACATGTGATCCCAATTCATAGAGTAAATTTTAAAATCGGTAATTATGCTCTAGAGCAGCGTCAATCTACTCAAAGTCATGTATTGGAAAATATGGAAATCAAAGTAGAACATCTAAGATATACCAGCTTGGTGCAAGAATCAAAGAATATCAATTCACAACTCACATTTCAAGACTACGAGAGGTTGAGTAATGGTTGAAACAAGGCCCTCCAACTTTAACATTCCATTTTAGCCTGCAATGCAGACAATGAGAACAGATACAATATTCTATACCCAGAGTCCAGCAGCATAAAAAAAGAATAACATGTCAGAACACCATATGAATGGATTTTCTAAATTTTATTTATCTATTCTTCTTTTATTCAAGTTCCATGGGCCATGTATTGGTAAAGATTAAAAGTCAAAGCTTAATACGAGTATCATAATAAGACCTCGCTGGCATAAAGAAAACTACTGAATGCCTAGCGGTTTCTACTATGAAAGAAAACTTGATGCAATAAGACACAAGTGTCGCTTATAAAGTTTACTTTTAAATATACAATTAACAATGATACACAAACTGAACTATTTACTTGGTTTGAAACAAAAACATTGTGAGTAGACCCGTCATGTATGTACATCAACCCAAGCCCAACAACGTACATATGAAGATGAAATACACAAAGTCAAGCATTACAATGTAAATGGTCCCGAACACCAAAACTTATCACAACATAACTTATGACCAGATAGATTGGCATGTTAATTACCTTATTGGACAACTAAAATCAGGAATCATACACAAGGTAGCAAAAACAGGAGACATCTTTGACTAACTAGCCTTTAAACAATACAAGAGGCCAATACCTTTTTTGGTCTAAATTCCTTATCCTTAAGCCATAATTTCTTTCTGAAATAGCCAAACAATCAATGATCATGGATCACCATGTCCAAACTAAAAACAAATACAAAAACACAGAAAGCAACAACCTTCAGCCTCCACCCTTATCCATTCCCAAGCATATACCAAATAATGATATTTCTGAGGTTAAGTTACAGGAATGACTCGGAGAAAGTTCAGATCATTATCAGCACATCTAAACTTCAGAAAGTTTTAAGTTGCTTATTTTGGCATATGCCTTGTATTCTAGCGTTGAAGAGGTTATACAGCCTCAAGATATATCCTGCTTAAACAGATATGAAATTTCATGATTAAACAATACCTTGGTCAAGATAGAATAAAGATGAGAAACTTTGCTGCACGGGTATGAGACATGTACAAATGGTACTGCGAAGCTGCAATAGAAGAGCTATCATCTCCCCAGCTTGTCCATTCTATTAATACCAATGCACCCAAAAGAACAAGGAAATCTGTTTGGCAATCCATAAGCAAATTTGAAATTACATTTCTTCCTAACTCTTGTTCATTTTGAATCATTTGAAAGAGCCCCAGGATGGCTAGTAATTTCTTTGAGATCATCATTTGGGATTTCTCGGGCAGAAGCACCCCTAGTTTCATCAGTTTGAACAGCGTAGCTTTAGAGTTGACACACCTAGCACAAATGAACATAAATAAAAAGTGATGACAGAAAACGAAAAGAAATAAAAGCGAAGATGATCTCTAACTTATCTCACCAATATCAATCAAGGAAACCCGGAGCTGACCACTTGAACATATTGCATTTTGAAATTGAGAAACCTTATGATTGACTGGGTTTGCTTCAGATTCCCTGCTGCCGCAGGGATCTTTTCCCACATGCAATATTGATAATGGAGAGTAAGATAAGTAAACATTGGACAAAGCACCCTTTCAGCATGATTAGCATACTATGCAGGGTGGCGGACTGAAATATCATTTTAGAATCACAGCATATAATGTCGATGCCCTGTGATGTGCAAGAGTTTATACTTACAAATTTGTATTATCAGAGTTCCACCAGCAGCTGCTTCTTTTCTTTTCAGTCAATGAACCTACAAATTCCCGATGTTCATCTTTTTCCTTCCTTAGTTCAGCGCACTCGTGTTCCTGTAAGTATAAAGGAAAATTCATTGCACCCCAGAAACATTAACCAGAAATAAATCTCAAAGAAGGCAAAAATGCAATGCCGAGGAAGATAAAAATAAAAATCCATGAAATGAGAAACAGGATACTATCAGAAACAGAAAACTAAATGCTCTTCTTATGCACGGAATTGAACTTGTAAAAAAAGTTAACATCTAGTATAAGGGCATAAAGAATAAAAAACAAAGAAGCTAGACAGAACACCACATAAAATTTCCTGAAGCAAATGTAGGGAAATAGGTGTAATTACAATAAAGTCAGTATACAAGACAAGCATTGCTTCCAAACTCATAGAAAGACAATGTGCACTTCACTCTGTGTTTACATTCAAAGTCCAGAAACATAGACGAAAAGGAGAAGCATATAGAATTCTGTTATTTCCAGTTAGTAAACCATAAAAAACTCACTTAAGTATGAACATGTAATTCCAACTGTTGCGTGCAAAAACAAAGTTAGAAAACAGGACTAGAATGCATTCATTATAGGAAAAAGTGCGCTACAAATAACGACAGAACAAATAAACAAAACAGCACTAATCTTGTTAATCGTCGGCACAAATAGACATATTGCAGTGACAAATAGACGTACCAAATGCAAAAGCTGGCACATTTACACGTCCCAGTTCTTCCTGCAATTAAAATCCATCAAATTCGATTAGAGGACTTTGAAAAGAGAAAACATATTATTGGAAAAACGATAAAAATCACAAAAACTGAGGGTATGCAATTCTTCAAACCCAGGTCATAACGTAAGGTAATCAAGAAAAGTCAGACATAATATATAATTCAAACGAAAACTGAGGAGTTCAAAGAAGCAGAAAAGCATTATATTTCATAAATCTTTGTTTCCAATAACAAAATTTCTTGGGAAAAAGGATGATTTCTTGACATAACTTTTCCAGCATTTTGCTGAAACCAAACAAAACAGAAATCTTTAGTTAAATGTGGCCAATTCTCGTTCCAGTTGAATGCACCGAGTTCATTACCATTACATGTGTGTGTGTGTGTGTGTAAATATATATATATATATATATATATATATATATATATACAATTTAAGCATTGAAGCCCTAACCTTTAAGCGGCCGATTTCGAGTTCTTTTTCTTTGTCAAGTTCAGGGCGGCTAGCAGAGGGAGGCAATGCGGAAAGAAGAAGAAGAAGGGCGGCAGAGAAATTGCAATTGCATTGGTGGTGGTGGTGGTCCTCTGGTGAGCTCTCGCGGAGAATTAGGAAATGGGATTGGAGTAAGAAAGCAGGGCGGCGGTTCTTGTTGGTGATAGTTATGTTGCGATGGTTCCGAGAAAGAATGCGGAGGCTGGCGGTGGTGCGGCGGCGGCTGCTGCTGCTGCTGCTGAGTAGGAAGTAAAGCTCGCTCTTGTACTTGGGCGACTTGTACGGCTTGTTCAGTGAAAATTAAGTCCCAATCGTCGTCGTCGTCAGTTGGTTCATCGTCTCTCCACAGCAACTGCCTCTGTCGAGAAATGTCTACTTTGGGGTTTTGTGTTTTCTGCTGCAATAATGCTTTTTTATGGGGAATTTCCGTACAAAACGAAACCGGGTTTTTCTTTTTCTTTTTCTTCTTTTATGTTCTAAGCAATATTACTATTTTAAGGTGAAGGGAAAAAATGAAATGGGTTGAGGAGGAATGCCTTATTCATCGCTTACCAGGCTGTTTGTATTTGTGCTTTTGGTTACGTTATAGGTAAGGAGTAAGCCCGGTTAGGTTTGATTCAGTTCAATATAAAAATATAATCAAATCAACTAGTATTCAATGGTTCAATTTGTTTTAGTTTTTGAACAATTCCACTATTGAAATTGAACTAAATCAAACAATTATTAATCCGGTTAGGTTCGATTAATTTAAGCCTCTTTCTAACATGTAAATTTAAAGTCGACAATTGAGTTTAAATTCTAAACATCCACACATCTATTCCAATTCAATCAAAAGAATTAAGTTTTTGACATGAAAATCTCATGTTAGCAAGCGATTTATTAGTTACAATCTCACATAAGAATGAAATACAAAAAAATCTCCTAATTGTTGACACTTATAATATGTTGTATGGTAAGACTTTCAAATAACTATGATATATCATGTATAAATAAATAAAATCAGTAATTAAATATATATAGTCGGTTCAATTTAAATCGAACCAAACCAACCAAAATAGTTCGGATTAGTGTGTTGAGTTTGTCCCTCTAAGCAAGGATTTTGTAGGATTTTTTTTTCATTTGTTGTCATGACACTATGCAATACTCCCTTTTGATGACTTGTTTTATCAAAGGAGTTGATTCACTGTAAAGTAAAAAAGTCCTTGTAGGAAAAACATGAAAGCAACGCTAACCCCTAAAAACAAGCATCTTGATTATTTGAAAAGCACTTGAATTTGATTACCCACAAAAAATAAAAAAGCACTTGAATTTTAAAAATAAAATGATTTTATAATAAAAGTACTTCTATAAAAAATAAAACACTTGTGAGCAACTCTGCTTTCACAGCATCGGGCACCTGACATTGGAATTTTGTCAAATCTGAATTCTAAATGTGCAAAAGTAGCAAACATGAGAGTAAAATGCAACTAAAACCCTAATCCGTTTTTGGTAATGCACCCAACTCAATGTTACTGCATCACAAAAATTACCAATCAACTAATTAGACCACAAATGCAAAATGCTCTGATTCACAATGATGCACTCACTCACAGCAAAAATTAAAGGTCTTTAAATTCAAACCATCATCCATCAGCGAGTAACGGAACATGAAAACATTTACTGACAAGGAAAATGCACCGGTAAGAGAACGAGAAGATCATTAAAACTAAGCAACCTTGGTATCTAAGGAAGAAAATTCAAAATACAGGGTTTAACGACAGCGTGTTTAATTGATTCGCCATGTCTCTAGGCATGCCACTATAAAATGGAATATTACTCCCAAGTGCAGTACACAAGGCTGCTCCTTCCACGAAAATGATTCAACAAAAAAGCATCACCAATAGAAAAGCAGCATAAAAAAGAAGTTGGCCCAAAGTGCTCAATCAACTGAAGACTAGTGTGTTTCCCGGCCGCCCTTGCAGTTTGAACCCCACACATTTTTCCGATAGGGAATTGTTACACTAGGCAGAAAATAAAGCACGGGGCAACTCATGAGTGCAACCAAATCAGGTGTTTCCGCCTCGATAGATAACAAAAGCAGTATGGACTTTGTCAACCAACTATCCAGCCTATCACGCAAAAGATTTGATCTGTGGAATCCCCAAAACTCTTGGCTGCACCCAGGACACATGCACTGTCGCCTCAACCTGATCGATTATTCCCTCGATCAGATGAACCTACAGTCAACATCTCTCTCATAATTATTAAATAGAAAATAGAAGAAAAACAACACTTTCTAATTATAGAATAAGGGGAGATAAAATCAGCTACCACCCATAACTTGTCTGCTATATAAGAATATCCAAATGCAAATCAGATTAATAAAGAAACTACCATAAACCACATGACACACTTAATAGATTACCCCCAAATCATAAACGCATTGGTCTCCTTTTATTTATAAATCCTTTTAATTACTTCCTTGTTAAGCCAGAAACTACTATCTTAAGTCTTCCCTTGTTATAACTATTGTACAAGACAGCTATACAACTACAATACAATTAGATGCAACAAAGGCCTTAAATTCATTGTCTGAAACTAAATTGTATGTAAAATAATATTACAAATAAATACGAGAAAAACATATAATTATTTATGCCCATTGCGCGTCACATGCTGCATACGCATGCAACATACAATATATCATAGGTCAGTTGTATTGAAATGAAAGTGTGGAACCCACTACATATGTGCAAATAAGATTTGAATGGTCAATACCATATACATAGGACATAACATGTCTCAAACGTGTTTATGTGACCAACTTTAAGAATACCAGCACTTTACCTAACTCAAAAGTTCAGTCTCTCAAATCATAAGCTTCTCATTTTTTAAATTTTATTTTCCTATTTTGAATGTATGAGTTGTAAAGTATCACTTGTGAGTACTTAATCTTTACTTGTTACTACGACGTGCATTGAGAACTGTCGTCATAAAACCAGTCTTCCCTGGGAGAAATAGGCAGAGGCTATAGAACTTTAGTTGGAAAATCCAAATTAATTAACTGTCCATCCAAGTTTAAGAAAACGGGAACTTCTGGAAAGGCTCTTCACAAGAGATGCTCCACATCTCGACAGAAAGTTTGAGTGCGCTCTGCAATGATACTCAATGGTATAGTCGATCTTCCAGATGACGACTGCAAGGAACATATCCAACTTAGTGAATAGTAGTTCAAAAGAGACACACCTTTGTCACAGATTACAAGTGAAAGGACAATCTAGAACACACAAACCTGAAGATAATTTCCATCAAGCACAGAATGTTAATCTTCTCCAAAAGCTTCTTCTCATTTTCAACTAAAGCGGTTGTGCTCTCAAACAGCATTGTACACCACGACATAATTCTTGATACCGAACTAAATCACCAGAGTTGAGCGGCAACGAAGAATATAGTAAGCCACTCTACCTTTGTCCCTAGAAGACTCTTAATCTGCATAGATTATTAACATGTCGATCTATTAAAAAAGAAAGAACAGCACAAATAACAGTATAATGTAGCCTACACACTTCAGAGAAACGCTTCATAGAAACTTTTAGGTATGTAATTAATATCTATATAAGCAGTAGGTCATCCACTAACACTAATGGGCCAGTTGCAAGCATCCTCGGTAGGGTAGAAGGGAGATTCAGATCCCTAAAACCATGGTTCACTAACACTAAACCATTATGCAAACCCAATGTACAAACATTTATCCATGTAAAAAGATTCATGCATACACATATCATACAAAGCTCAGACAGCTAGGTTGGGCGACAAGCACTTCATGATAGTCTATAGCAGTTGAAATCAAAAGTAATTTATCAGACTCCAGCTGGGAAAGTGAAAATAAAACAAAGTAAAGGGTACATGGTGCGGTAATAACTGGTGACTGTACAGTGTAATAAATAGCAGTATCGTAAGCTTTATTGCATTGCAAATCTACATACAGGCTTAGTTGAGCATACGTGACTTAGTTTCTGGTCAATTTCAAATCCAATGTCTAGTATTTGGTGCAAAAATATTTCATATAAAATAATAAAAACGCCTTGCATCTTGAAAAGGGAACTCTTCCAAGTAACATGCAGTGCACGAGAAGCAAAATATAATGAAACCAAACAAAAAGATCTGCAAAAAGTTCTTCGATAGGATGCGCAAGCAGCTCTCCAAAGTTGTAGATATTATCTCCCAGGAGGCGCAGAAAGGGACAAATCAAATGCCAGATCATGCATCCTGATGAAAACAACCAAACCGTTAAAAATTATCATGGATTAAACAAAATAAACTACCAATCAGTCATTCAGAAGTAAAAATAAAATACAAAAGTGAACTGACAGAAAAAGAATTGAATGCACTTCTCCTCTTTTGTCCACCTATGCTATAATAAGTAAAATTTATGCACCATTTCTAATCAAGAACAAAAGTTAAGTTCCCTGACATTACTCCTATTCCACATTTGTCACACCAATAAACGTCTCCACATTAAGTTGTATTCTCTAAACTACCTATTAAGGATAGTTACAATCATATTGGTAACTGATCATGGCAGGAAGTAGAAGATTTTCCATTCTCTTTGTTTATTATTTTTGGCATAAAGGATTTACAAGAAGCCTGCTTTCAAATGGCTTGGAAGATTTGAATCAAGTAAGGAATACGAAATTATGACACTTGAAGGAGAAAATAGCAAAATGCTGTGTGTTTACACAAACTATTAACCTGCTGCAGTAAATACAAAACTAGTGATTTGGTGAAAGCAAGTCAAAGGCAATTTAAATAAATACACACATGTATTTACAAGATCCTGCACAGACAGGAATATTTAGAAGAGGCGATTTGTTGAAGGGGTTGCAATCACAAGAAATGGAAGATATTTACATTTAACAAACCAGTCATCTCTAGTATCTAAGTGCAACTACAGATTTCAAGCCTTCTTGGAACATAACATTCCAAAATAATGATGGGATGTAGAACCTAGGAATAACTGCAAAAGAAAATGGTTCACGAATAAGGAAGTATAGATGTATACCAGCTTGAATGATTAGGAAGAGACTCCACTGATGTGTATGCTAGATAAAGAAGAGCACTTTTGTAGAACTCAGCAAATTCTTGACGGAACTTATGATATTGAGATGATACCCAATAATAGCTAGCATATACAGATGGATCAATGTCAGTCCATACTGTCAAGTGTAGTCTTTCCATCTTCTAGAAGCTTTTTGCACTCTTTTTGGTCTTGTTGCTCAAGTTTGAATATTGCTATTTGCATCTTAATGTAAAGGATTGGTTCCTCTGTGCGTTGCTCTCTAGTGGCTTGAGCTTCTCAATCACCCCTTCTAGGTAACTGATACTTAGCTTCCTTCTCTGGGTACTAATAGAAACAATGACTGCAAAGTGTGCAAGCTTGAGAAGGTTGATTTTAGTCTCAAAATCGGTGATGAAATTGTGGTAAAACTGTATCAGAGCATCCTGACCTGGTATTCAATAATAAGAAGCGAAGTCAGATCCAAGAAACAGAAACGTCATAATACAACTTGACATACATCCACAGACAAATTACTAGTAACTAGTAAGAGATCATACAACGCCATGTATCACACCACAATTCAACAATTCATGAATTCAATGAGTCAAGAAAATGTGCCAAGTTAATGAAATTCTTCGGTACAAATGAATTACATGATAAAACATAAGAACCAGATAAATCAATGCTAATTGGCTTTGTACTTTTATCAATGCTATTGACATGATTGGTCAAGTAATAGATACAACCTAATTTCATTTCAAGATGCACATATTTGTACATAGCATTATCCTAATTCGAATAAAAAACATACTTCCAATTAAATTCCCTTACGACACACAACCATAACATGTGAAGAAGGCAAAAGGAAGCTATACATGACCAATTATAACTTACAAAGCAATCATGCTACTGGCCTTGGGGATTCCATGCAAATGCATGCCTAATTGTTTTTTTATTTTTCCAGTTACATGTGTATGCGAGAAATGTTATAAATGCATTGATCATGATAAATGCATTACACAGAAATCGAAACTTGAACAGAAAAATACCATGCCTATTGCTTCACATTTTGTGACAACTACAATCAAGTGCTCAAACTAACTTCAATTATTTGTAGAGATAGTCTCTATATCTTATAAAGTATTTATTTTTAGTATTGGATACAGTTCAAATTCCGGTATTATCACCTTTTATGCATGAAGGGTCTCCAATCTAATTCAGTTAATTTCTTAATCTATGAAAAAATGGCATGTTGTGAAAATACATTGAGAAAAGAGAGAGAACATTATTTTTAGACTATGGGTCACTTTAGTAAGGCAGTTGGTAAGCATCTTCCAAACTAAATTTTAAACAGTAATTTGCTACATTATCTGTTTCTATACAATGCATAGGTCATACTAAAGATTTTAAACAACTTCGCTATAATTCGTAACCCAGAACAGGGAACCCATTTAACCTCTATGCTCCCCTCTCAGGAAGCAAAGAAAGTTACATTGCACACCACAAAATATACATTACAAAAAACAAACTAGGTTAGTTGATGCATACAGCTACATGCTAATTAAAAAAGCTTACTTCTAACAGTTTCAAACCCACTTTGCTCCCAGACAAACAACTAACTGTAATTCGAATGAGTTCCAAGGGGAATTAAAAGCGAAAAACAATAAGGTATCAAGGTTTAAGCCTTCTGCTCCAATCTAATCAATTAAAAAACTAGGATGAAAAAGAACTATTTACTCCCAAAGAAGAAAACTCAATAGCAGAATCAATGGATAGCCTGGACCTCTAGTTACTAAAATTACAGAAAGCATAAAATTCTAAAGATCCCTTCCGTCGTAACTTCTGCATCTTCTCAGTATGAATCACGATCTACAACCCAAGTGAGACAACAAAACTAAAACCCCAATTCCACAAAAAAGCCTAATTTTCCAATCCAAAACCCCAGTTACCCATTAATTTCCCCTAAAAACCCTAATTCAGAATCAAAACCCAAAGCCAACGAAGCTAACCTAAAGATTTCACAAACCCCAAATCTCAGCAAAATTGCCGAACTCACAGTCGCCCATTCCAAACACTCAAGCATCAGGAAACCCAAAGGTGGGGGTGGGAAACCGACCTGAAAGATGGCGAGAGCAACAGACTGCTCGAGCTTGAGGGTGAGCTGGTGCCATAGCTTCCGCTGGTACAGATCTGCGGGTGAATTGTACCATTCGGCGAGCTCCGGATGCGCGTTGCGCAGCGACTCAGGTACTGCAGCGCGGCCATGTGGCTGGTTCCGGAGAGGTTCGCGAGGTTGGAGACCCAAGGCCTTGTTTGGTTCATATTTATATGAATCCCAAAAAACACCTTATTTAGCTTGTGCTCAAAAGAAAACAAAAAGTGAGGAAATTGTTCAGAGACCTTATTTACTTGGTTAAATAGACGGGGAGCCGGCTTGAAACCAGCCAAGTCGGGTCGGGTATAGGTAGGAGTTATTCCTTGTTTGTACTGGTGGACCCAAAAAGAAAAAGAAAAAAAGAGTACTACTGTGTCACACCTTATCTTATTTTAAGATTAACTACATTTTATATCACAAAGTTGGAGTAGGTTACAATGCTCGCAAGCATTGAATGTTTACACCGATCTCACCATTAAAATGAGGGAGGAGAGAGGAGAGAGGGGGGAAAGGAGAGTGAGATTGGTGTGAGCATTCAATGCTTGCGAGCACTGTAGCCAGTCCCCACAAAGTTTATTAGAGTTTATTTGCAAAATTAGTCACGAGATTTCAATATCCACATATTACGTCACGTGATTTTTGAATTTTACCAATTTAACTCATTTGTCAATTTCACCATCTAGTTAGATGTTAAGTGTTGACGTGACATAAACTGATCCCACATTTGAGGCACATATTGCACCAATTTAACCCCTCAGTCACAATAATTTAGACTAGAGTGTAGTCAATTAGGATCTTAAAAAACTTTGAAATCATGGTGCTTTTGCATATATATATATATATATATATATATATATAGGGAACTGTTATTGGCATTCCAAAATTCTTATTTTGCACTCCTTACAAGTGTATTTTTTTTCTAAATATAAAAAGTTTAGAGTGTAAAATGAGAATTTTAGAGTGACAATAATAATTCCCTATATATGCATAAACACTATGAAATATATAGGCAAAGATGTTCCATGCTATATATTTATGATTTGTGCTCTTGATGTCATTTTTGATTCTTGATGTTCCACGGTATATATTTATGATTTGTTGACACATCTCGATCCTAACACGCTAGGTGTCGGGAAGTATTGACCAACACATGTTAAGTGACGAAAGGCAATTATGCAAGTGAATGAGAAAAGTGAGTCAATTAAGAGTGGAAGCAGAATTAAAGTGCGCGATGATGGGTAAAACTCATTATTACAGGTACATAACAGTCAGAGCATAGTAAATAGTGCAGAGAATACAAATATTCACATCCTCGTGAGGATCGATAAAACAGAAAACTAAATGTAGGACCGAATCTTACTTATTCTGAAAAAGCTGTCAAAAACACCAACTAGCAGAATGATGCCCTCGTCTCACTCGTACTAAAGCCTGCCATTAAGTCCTGAAAGGGCGTAAAAGATAAAATGTGAGCGGGTCAAAAAGCAAAGTTTGGCAAAACCTTTGTTTTTAAGAGCAGTAATAACCCCTCGCTATAAAACAAGTATAGTTTTTTAAAACATGTCATACTACCCCGATATGATCCTCAAAATACTATAATAATAGTACGGGTACTTCTCGAAAACAAATGGTAAAATAGTACTGGATTGCTCAAAAAACAAGACTGAATGCTCATTCATATGTAAACACACAAGCCCAAGTAGATAAGCTACAATGACAGGCTAGGTATAAAAGAATACGCTAAGTACTATAGTGACGTGGCTCACGCACGAGTCAACAACTAGTCAGTCAACTAACGGCGTCAGTTGAAGCCGTTAGATTTAATGGAAAATGTTGGTATCTCTATTAAAGTTAACGAAATATTCCCAACGGTAACAAAATATTCTGAGGAATATTCCTTGTCCATTACCTCTGGCTCACCGAAGATGTTACAGCCCGTTTTGGAAAATAGAAATATTTTAGTTCCGGAGTGGAAAATGACGAAAATGCCCTTGGTTGACTTTTTGGTTGACTTTTGCGTCGTAACTCGTACGACTCTTCCCTTTTTATTTTCTTGTCGTGCTCGTCGTTACGAATTCGTGGACGCGAGCAGGACGTCATACGGAATTCGAACGAATATTTTACGGGCGTCGGATTACCGACGTTTCCCGTGTTTTTACTTTGGACTGTTTTGGTTGTTGAGTTGGGGCCCAACCTTACTGTTGGGCCACCACCCCTTGTATGTTTGTCTGTTGACCCAAGTCTTCCTGTCACTCTGTCTCTATCCCATGCTCCCTCACTCTTCTTTGCAACACACACACACAAACCTCTCTACACATCATGGCTCTCTTTCTCCTTCCTCGAGCCATTCCCATGGCCAATTGAACTTGCAAACCAGACCATCATCTTCACCAACCTCAAATTATCTTGACTAGAACCCAGCAACTCCCCTGGAACCCAGAAACCCCCGGGTTCCATGAACTCCGGCGAACTCAGGAATTTTCCCGTCGACTTTACCGACGATTTCAACCTCAGGTGGCCCTCGATCTAGCCACCATTCTCTTCCTCTAAGTCCCTAGGACCTTGTTTGAGCCTTGGATGGTCTGTTTTGGACGTGAAACGACGATCGGGAAATCGGCCACTTTATGGCCGTGGCTTCTTCCTCATTTTCAGGCCACCTCTGGCCAGAGTTTGGCCCCCAAAATGGTAAATTCTTATTCTCCTTGTTCTTAGCTTCATTTTGGTACTTGAATCGTGCAATTTGGCCTTGAAATGAGTGAGATATGTTGATTTGAAGTTTTCGGCACAAAAACCCAGATTTCGGCGACGGTGACCGGAAAATCGGCAGGGATGACCAGCACTGACGTCAGCGATGATGTCAGAAAACCGGTTCAAACTGGCCCTGGTGACGTCAGCAAACCGGTTCAGACCAGCGCTGACGTCAGCGATGACGTTAGCAATCGGCTCAGACCGAGCTGACGTCAGCGTTGACCGGCTCAGCTGACTCGCGCGTGGAGCTGTGCGTAGAGCCACGGCTTCCCTCATTTGAGCCGCGTGTGGGGGCGCGTGGAGCTTTCTTTTTTGATTCTGTCTTCGCGAGGCGACTCGTGACGACGCGTACTACCTAAGGGCAATACGTATGGTATTTTTCGGTGTGTTTTGGACCTCCGTTTTGAGGAAACAAGGGATAGGTGTAATTAATTAGTTAATTAGTAACCTTTATGAGTTTAATCATTATTACAGTGATATCTCATATAGGTGAGACCTATCCAGAGGACTACCGGGGCTACCCAGGACAAGGGGGCTACGACCCGGCTACCTACAAGTGAGTGAGTGGGTCTTTGTTTTGATAAATGTATATGTACGTATGGTTTTTCAATGCTTTCTTCAAACTGTTAGCATAACTCGTATCATATACGTTTGTTGGAGGTAGAACATTCGTATTATATTGTCATACATGTTTTATACTGTTGCTCATCAGTAGATGTATAGCACCCCATGTATTAGTACTCAGTCTTGTGGCCAGGACTAGCCTTAACATTTGGAGTAGTCACCAGTACCGCTACGCAGCTTTGGATCCATTGTAGGTACTAGCCTGTTCTAGATTGCACTAGGCAACTCGAACTTGTGTGACTGCACTTTGTGCACAACGCTTAGCGTTAGACTCGCGTCATTGTAGTACTCAGCGTATTACTTATATACCTAGCATGTTCCTCGTAGTTTAGCTACTTGGACTTGTGTGTTTACATATGGGTGAGCATGTCAGTAATCATTGTCAGGGAGTACCCGTATATTTTTATTATAGTATTTTGAGGTTCACGCCAGAGGGTATGACGTGTTTTCAAAAACTATACTTGTTTTCCAGCGAGGGGTTAGTAGACTCTTGAAAACAAAGGTTTTATCAAACTTTGCTTTTTGACCCACTCACTGTTTTATGTTTTGCGCCCCTCCAAGATTAGTTGGCTTGGAGCTATCGACGTCAAGACACGGTGGTATGACAATGTAGGGAATCTCTACACTTGTAATTAATTTGTATCCTCTACTCTGTTCGCAACTCATCATTTTATTATTTCTTTCCGCTTGCACACTTTCGTGCACTCTGAGCTTATTTTACTTCGGTTTGTTTATTTATTCTTCAATTCTTCTAAATGGCTTTCGTCACCTCACGAGGTGTCGCCCAGCACACCCAGCTTTTGGGTGTCCACCTGTACATCCGGGTCGGGGTGTGTCAGGAGATCCGTTGTCCGCCGATGTATGCACTCGCTAAAAAAGTGGTCGATTTTTAGAAAAATAACAAACCTTCATAACTTCTTCATCTCTCAACCAAATTTCACGTTCTTATGTTAAAATGAAGCTAGAGATAAGTAGAATGGTGATATATCATTGGTTTGGAGGAAAAAGGCCAGGAAATGGCCTATATTTCCCTCGATAGCTCTCGGCTACTGTACCTCCTCGATCTCGTCATTTTGACGTCGGACAAGCTCGTTTCTTCTTTGGCTTCGAGCCTAAGGACGTTGGGGAAGACAGTGGAGGTGGTTTCGAAGCTAAACTAGGCGAGATCGCATTGGAAAAAGTTTCAAAACTCCACGGTCGGTTTGCCTCCTTTCAGGGGGGTCTTGGGGTGAGTTTCACACATCCAAGGGCATGGTTGTGATCATCTCGTCCAGTAGAACAAGATGATGGCTTCAAATTGACTTAGTTTGTCAGCTTTGCGACGAGGTGTACTGTGCGCACACGGTTTGAGTGAGTGAGAGAGAGAGAGAGAGAGAGAGAGATTGAGTGAAGGGAAGAGATAGAGGGTGAGGGTGAAAGTGACTGGAAAGTGGGAGAAAATGAGAGAAAGTGACTGGGAAAAAAGAGAGAAAAACAAATATTTGTTGGGTTGAAGAGAACACGAAGGCTAGCTTTCTATAAATAGAAAGGGCCGTGAATTTCAAACCACACACGCGCACCAACCACACTGCACAATCACATGACACACAGTGCCAAAATATCCCCTCGGAAATTATTTTACAATAAAAATTGATGGGATGTCACATTTATACTTCAAATGTTATGTTGAATTTTGTACAATACACAGCCAGAGTATTTCCAATACCCAATGCCCAACCCAAAAATAATAATTAATTAATTAAAAAATAATAAAATATAGATGCTTATCGTTCATTAATGAGAGGATAGCCGCGCTTACCTCAATGGCGGGAGAGACGGGGTTCTCGAACCCTTATTTACTTAGATTGGTAGAGAATCCACAGGAAGAACGAACCAGGAGACAATGACTTTCGGGGTTAGCGGGCTTACCTCGTGGAATGGCCGTTGAATGGAGACTAGATGCCTTGACCAACAATGGGATGGGGGGTTACTAAGCGGATCGGAGTCTTCGGCTATGACGCAACTACTTCGACCCACAACCAAACGAATCTACTAAGTTGCTTTGTAACGAAAGAGTTTGTTATACCGAAAGAATTTAAGGATTAAATATGATTCCAGTGACTAAAGATGATGCTGCTAGTGCTTATCAAATCATAAGTTTCTTATTACTTAACAAAGAAATAGCTATTCTAACAAATCTTCTTCCTTCTTCTCAAAATGAAGAATCTCTTAAAATACAAGATTTGTATTTGAATTTGAAAGATGAACTTAATAACTAAACAAAGTAACGTAAATAACAATGTTGTAGCAACAAATAAAATAGAGAGATACATGTGTTTTGGAATCAAAGAAATAGGCAAAATGATGAACATCCAAGCACCAAAAAGTTAAAACATACAGGCAGATGAATAAGGCCACTTGGGAGAATATCATCAGTTTGAAGTTACGATTATACTGTTGTTCACATCTATTATCCATACAATTATACTATTAGATTAGAACTATATATTTACAATTATATTGTTTGATCTCTTTTTGTTTTTTTTGGTTTTTTTTTTTTTGTTGATTTGTGCTTATTTAGGAATATAATATGAAGTGTTTAGACTAGACATTTTTACCTCAACTAGGAAAGCTCGCGTTTACATTTAGAACTAATTTGTACTTTGGTGTTCTCGAAGACTTATCTTAAGACGAGATCTTCAACTTGGATGTTTCGAGGTTTGACCCATTTGTTGTAGTACAATCGGGTTTATGGTTGATAAGTGGCAAGTTGGACTTAGGCGCATTCTCTTCATTATTCCGCAAAGTCAAGTTCGAACTTGAGGATGTTGGCGTTTTCCAATTATGTTCATTCTCCAACATACAAATTCGACATAGTTGCGACTTAAACTGGGATAATGACTTCAGTTCTCTAAGCCATGGAGAACGGGGTTTCTTCGGTTGTCTTCTGAACAGTTATGCGATATGCCCAAAGAACTTCGAGTAATTCTTCCGGCCATTTACCATTTTCTCATCAAGCCTCTTCTTCAAACATTGAAGGATAATCTTGTTCGATGCTTCAGCCTGGTTGTTGCCTTGGGGATATCGCCAAGTAGAGATGAGATGGCATATTTCGAGTTCCTTGTACTAGTCTGTGACTTCGGAGCTAGTGATTTGCATACCATTGTCAGTGAGGATGGTATGGGGAATACCAAATCGGCATATAATGTTCTTCAAAATGAAAGACTTGACAGTTGCACTGGTAATTCGAGATAAGGATTCTGCCTTGATCCATTTGGAGAAGTAATATGTCGCTATTATCAGGTACTCCTTATTCCCTTTGGCCTTTTTGAGTAGACCAACAAGATCGATGCCCCATTGCATGAAAGGTCATGCCCCAATTAGGGTGTTGAGCTTTTCTGCGTGTTGATGGTTCATTGGAGTGTACCTTGACACTTGTTGCAAGTTTGAGCACAATCTAGGGCTTCTTCTTTCATGGTGGGCCAATAGTATCCCTCCGTTAGCGCCTTCTGTGCAAGAGTTCTTCTTCTGAAATGGTTTCCGCATACTCTAAAATGGATGTCATGAGCTAGAATCTATAAGCCTTTTTTTCAGAGTTACGCACAAATTGTGTTGTTAGAGTAAGATCGTCGGTAGATTTTTTCACACATAATGACATATCTTAAAGCCTTCTGAATCAGTTTTCTGGTTGAGTGACGATCGTCTGGAAGTTTACCATCTTGAATATAGTCAATGATCTTGTCCGTCCAATTTTCCCTTGTGTCGATAGTAATAACCAACTTCGGTTCTAGTTCCCGAATGCTCAAAGTAGAAAGGTATTCGAAGCGAATTGACTGTCGGAGTGAGTAATCCACAATGGATGATGTTTGCCAGTGCGTCAACGTGACTGCTTTTGTTTCAAGGAAGTTGTTGAATTTTATACTTTTCAAATACTTCGAGTAATCGTTTGGCCTTAACCAAGAATAGTCTCATAGTTGGATTGTGGGCAATGTAGTCTCCTTTGACATGATTCACAACCAAGTCGCAAAAGATAGAGAGTTCCTTCACCTGGAGTTCCTTTGCTACTCGAAGTCCGGCGAACAGTGTTTCATACTCTCCATCGTTGTTACTTGCTCGAAACCAGAGCTTCAATGCTTGCTTAAGTATGGATCTGTTTGACGTTATCAAGACCATTCTTGCCCCCTACTCCGTTCGCATTTGATGATCCGTCCACGTAGAGTTTCCAAAGATGAGGATTCTCTAGTGTTTACTGTGAATCCACGAAGGATTGGACATCTTAACTAGTCGGAGTAAAATTCTACAACGAAGTTCAGAAGTGTCTGGACTTCGATTGAAGTCTTAGGCCGATAGATGATTTCATGTTGCCCAGTTCGATAGTTCACTTGGTGACTTTGGAATATGCGTCTGGGTTGTATAGAATTGAATGAAGAGGGTATTCCGTCATTATATGATTTGGAATTTTGAAGTATGGTTTCTGGGGGTAATGTGTCTTATATGTACATGTCCACTCCATTTAGCATAAGGCCTTTTAGGAGCTCACTGGCTTCAGATTCCATCGAAACTCTGAAGTTAAGCGAGTTTGGGCTAGAGCAATCCCAAGATGGGTGACTGAAGGGAAATTTTCGTAAAACCAAGTTCATTTGAACAACATCATTAGCATGCAATTAACATTTAATTGGCGGAATCATGCTTGTATGCATTCAAATTCAAAACTTTGCCCAAGAACTTCTATGCCTAGTAGATATGGTGAACCATTACATAAACTCAAGCACAATTTGAGTTGTGAAATCATATACCTTTGAAGATTCCTCTTTGCATAAGCAAAGGCTAATCACCCATGGAGAGGGCCTTCATTCCTTGCTTGGATGAGAATGGTAGAATAGATTTCTCCAAGTTTCCAAAGTAGGGAACCTCTAAGTCTCTTCACCAAGGAGAGCCTTGATGAGAAGATGAGTGCCCTAGAGGAGGAAGAATGCTAGCTCTATTCCTCTAGGGTAGCCGGCCTCTAAGAGAAGAGAGAGCACTTTCATGCTCATCCTTTCTCAAAAGAAAACCTCTATATGTTGAAAATGTTATAAAGTTTCCTTTATAGCATTTCACAATGTAATGGCAAACTTGTAATTAAAAACAAGTTCACTACATTGCTCAATGGCCGGCCATGTTGGCTTCATTGGGCTTTTGGGCCCTAATGTATTATTAGTCATTAAGTTGTCATACAACTTTAGTCAATGGGCTTGACGTTCGAAGCCCATTGGGCCTTGAGGCCCAAAACTAACCCGAGGTCTATAACGAACTTATTCGTTTGATTAATTAACATATTAATTAATCCTTGCCATAAATAATTAAACCATTTAATTATTCTTACTCATCTCCATTGTTTCATCAAACTCTACCTTACTCGGTGTACGATCCATTAGGTTCCTTTTAGCGAGGCAGTGGAGGATTATAACTCTTTTCAAATCAATTCCGAATTGAAACACACTTTCAATTCTCCCTTAAGTGATTATACACCTATAGGGCATCCACAAACCATGAGTGACACCTAGCAGCATGTCATGGCTACCCAAGCTAATCAGAAGAGGTGGAGAACCTATTCAGTTAGGATTGCAATGCAATACGGTCCTTCTCTAATACAATACTCTCGACCACATTGTTTGGTTTGATAGTTTATTCATGTCTACTATCCAATGTGAGTCCAATACTTATATGATTACATTGAATATGATTTGGAACAACTTCCTAAATCTTATTCATACTCTGGCCAGAGATTCTTAATCATATCATAGAGTATTCTCCTTCAAACGGTTTAAAGGTTAGAGATCCCTTGTTGCGCATTCACTTGCCTTCATGGCTAAGTAGCTTAACCCCAACTATGTCGTGGACACCCTCGGATGGGGTGACTTTGACATAATCAAAGATCAAGGACCTCACCACAAGACAACTGTGATGCCTCAGGTCAAAGGACTAATTTGCATTATCCCAACTATGAGTTCTCATGTGACATGAGTATGAGAACTCCTCGTTGATCGTGTTCAGTGGACTCACTCTATATTGAGCACCTACATGCTTGTCTTGGTGTCAGTTATACCAATGACTCGAGACTAGTCACTCTCCCTGAGAGAAGACATAACATGTACTGATCTCAACGGACTGTCAATGCCCAATTGGCAATCCTATGATCAGGAACGTTTAGGATATGTATATGAACGAGAATGGTCTCATGAACCTAACTATTTAGATTACATTCTACTAAGCACATATTCCTTGGACTTATTGTTTAAGCATATAACATTTATATGAGACTACTTTAAACAATAATCATTGCCCTTTATATTAAACTAAATTAGTTTAATATTTGAAATGTCCGTAAAGTATCATCATATGATTGGTTTTAGGGCACATTTCCAACAGTGACGTACTGGAAATTTGCTCGTGAGTTCCCAGAAACAAAATCGTGAAGGCGTGGCCCAAAGCGGACAATATCGTGCTATGGCGGAGCCGGTCTAGGATGTGACAGAATGGTATCAGAGCCACTCTGCTGTTCTGTACGGATGTGCCGGCGAGGACGCCGGGTTTCCCTTAAGTGGGGTGGATTGTGACATCCAACATCGACCAATGGAAAGGGGGTGATGTGCTTTATATGTACATGCCCACCTCCAATTAACACGAGATCTTTTGGGAGTTCACTGGCTTCGGATTCCATCAGAACTTCGAAGTTAAGCGAGTTTGGGCTAGAGCAGTCCCAAGATGGGTGACCCATTGGGAAGTTGCTTGTGAGTTCTCAGAAACAAAACCGTAAGAGCGTGGCCCAAAGCGGACAATATCGTGCTACGGCGGAGTCGGTCCGGGATGTGACATATGATGAATGAACCACTCTCATCCTGTGTAGCCAATTCTGGTCTAGGACGGCGTTGTGCTAAGTTAGACAATCCATGACACGGAAAACTACAATCAAGTTATAGGGTTCCGTCTAAACCACTAGCTTCACCGTTCCGAGAAATCAGACCATGGTACCTTCAAATGTGTGCAGAGTTGTCTTATTTTGATTGATGCTATCCAAAATTCCCATCTTCTCCGTTGCATCTTTAAAGAGGATATTGACTCCAGACCCATTATCGATTAGTACTCGACTGATCATAACATTAAAAATCTAGATCTTGATTAACAAAGCATCATCAAGGGGAGAATGCACATCATCCAAGTCTCAATCGGAGAACATCCAGATATTGGAGTCGATTGTAAGTGGTTTGTTGATGGAAGCTACCATCCTTGGCTTTTTGCATACAGTCTTCATTTGTTTCCTGATGTTACCCAGATACTTTTGTTCCCCATAGATGCAATTGATGTTGAGAGTCGGCTTCTTTGCTGGGCGATGATCTTCTTCCTCGTCGGTGAGTATGTATTCATCGAACTTCTTCTGATCCTTTCCATCAGTGTGTTCCTCCTTCTTGGCTTTGTTCTTCACGAACTTCCATCAATATCCTTGATCGAGAAGTTCCTTGATATGGTATCGAAGTGTGCAGCAGCTCTAGGTGGTGTGTTTGGTGCTCTAGTGGTATGAGCAGTATTCGTTTAGCTTCTGCTTAGTGATATAATATGGAAGAGGCTTTGGCCTTTTGAGGTAAGGTTTGTCCTTAATGCTATGAAGGACGTTGTTGATCCTTGTGTTGTGAGCAGTGTAAATTTTTCGCTTAGACGAGGTAGGCTTGTCTTTATGTCCACTCTTGTCACTCCGACGAGAAGATAGAGGGGCAGAGTATTACACTTTTCTGTTCTTGTTCCGACTTTATGCCAAGTCCGAGGCTGGAGTCGATCTTCCAAGCCATATCGTCCCAATCAATGATGTCATCTGATATGTCAAAGCATTCCGTCAAGGTGAATGAACATAAAAGCCTTGCTTGAAAGCTATTATAGTAAGTCTGTCATCAGGTTTATCGACATCAACCAACTCCGCACAAAATTGTTTTAGGTAATCCCCGAGGCTCTCATTCTTGGACTACGGCTCCATGTGAAACATAGCTTCATGGCGCTTCTAGACATGGCGATATATAGAGAAAGTATTTGCGAACAGCTCAACGTTGTCAATTGAACGAGCTGCCAACTCTTAGAACCATCTCATAGCAGGTTCTTCCATAAGTGGATGGAAACATCTTGCACATCCATGCGTCATTATTGCTATATATGGCCATATCATTCCAATAGTGCATGATGTGGTTATTCGGATCTGAATCTCCACGGAAATACTTGAATCTGGATTGAGAGAATCTCTCCAGATAAGGTGTAGACTTATTGATCGAGGAGAGAGGGCCCCTAACTCTAGCGACAATCCTACTCGTGATATGATTTTGTAGATCTATCGGAGTATCCCTTAGATTATCACGATTTAGAGGTCTGCGCCGCTTTGAGTCTTCAAATGAATCCGGCACATCGAAGTCAAGATGCATGGGATTCACTCGGGATGCCCTTGCAGTGTCCATGGGATCAGAGTTACGTGGGACTCGATTCCCGCTTGCAGTGGCATACCTAACATTACGACCATCATGTTGTTCCGCTTGAGGATTCCAATTCTATACTTCTGCCAGAGCTGATGCACGTGTAGTCTTGATCGGTTGTCCTCCAGAGTCATGGTACTCAAGTCCGAAGACAAGAATATGGGTTTGCGAAGTGGTCCCTCTAGCATTCTCCATAGCCCTAAAATGCCTCTCAGAGTCGACAAAGTTCGATCGGTTCTCCACCTGGGAAGCCTTCACAATCTTCTGAAGTTTAGCAACATAAGAGATGACTTTCGTCAGAGCTTCCCAAATTTGATTCATGGTGCGTATTCCGATCCGTCTTACTCTGGCCCTGAAAAATTCATAGTCCCACAGGTCTCATGCACTCTTCCATGTTTAAATTTTCTCTAATGTATTTATAGAAATGACGTTTGTATTAGAGTTTCAATAACATGTCTGTTGCACTAACTTATTTAATAATTTAATATTCATCCTCATATGAAAGAGAGATTCAGTTATAATGCTACATCTCACTCAGTAATATTGATTTTATGCAACATTTAATTGTTGTAAAGGTCCATTAGATCTCCTATCACCCAATGATACATGGATGGAAAATATAAGATAACTATTTTGACTCTAGCAGAAGATGCTTTACCTATTATGAAGGTGATGCCCTTTAAAGACTTTAGTCTACTAACAGAATCATTTAACTATCACGCACTAACCAACCCCACAATTATTAACCACCACCCATTACCCAACTAGTTAAATATATTGTGTAGTTAATTAACTCATTCATTATTATTTATTCATACATATTATTGAGTATTATATACAAAGAGAGGAACTTACATGACACAGATATACTGTTATTGTGGCAACTCATACTAACGATACAATGTCAAGTAGAGAGCGACCTATACATATATTTGTATTAACGGTACGAACCGCTACGGTGGTGGTGTACCCGTGCCACATAAGTCGATAGGAGGCTTGATATATAATAATGTCTTCTTGGGTGCTGACTTCCAACCAAAGCAAAGTTTTACTTTTTCTAGCTCTTTATATTGAAACACTCCACTACTCTTCTCTGCAGATCACAGCGAGAAAAAAAAAACAACTCATTGATATACAGAGGAATAGGATGGCATCAATATTATCATCAGCTGCAATACCCTTTAATATTACTGTTTTGATATTGCTCATCATCTTTACGTCCTCGTCAGCAGCAGCAGCAGCCATGGAAGTAGGAGCAGCAGCACTAGCTCATCAACTTGAAGTTGAAGGACACAACGATCATGTCAAATTGCACGGAAACAGGAAGGAGACATGGCAGAGGAAGACATGGATGAACCACGGAAGCTTTCGTAGTCCCCGGAAACACCTTGTTTCTCCTACACTCCACCTTCCATTCCAAGCTCGAGAGTTCCCTGTTTAGCTAGATCATATATGTAATGTACATAATATGTATGGGAAAATTCTTTCATACATAGTACTACGACCATTGGATGACGTAGATTGATTTGGATGATGCGGTCCCGTAAATCTAAACTATCCAATGCTCTACGTAGTATGGAAGTTAGATCCGTATGTAC